>PVIW01014304.1:0-23991 GCA_004026585.1 Noctilio leporinus | reverse complement strand
TTGTATGTTATTTGTCTTTTCTCTCTTGATGCTTTTAGGATTCTCTCTTTGTCTTTGAAATTAGCCATTTTAATAATAATGTGCCTTGGTGTTGGTCTGTTTGGGTTGATCCTCATTGGGACCCTCTGTGCTTCCTGAACTGGATTCATGTTTTCACTCATCATGTTAGGGAAATTTTCTATCATGACTTTTTTGAACAAGTTTTCCATTCCTTGTTTCTCTTGTCCCTCTGGTATCCCTATGATACGGATGTTGTTATGTTTCATGTTGTCCTGCAGCTCTCTTAACCCCTCTTCAGTCTTGTTCAGCCTTTTTTGATTCTCTTGTATTGTCTTGGAGTATTTGTCTACATTATCCTCCAACTCGCTGATCCGGTCCTCTGCTTCCTCTAGTCTACTGTTGATTCCTTCTACTGTATTCTTCCATTCAGAAATTGTATTCTTCATTTCCTGCTGGCACTTATTGATAGTTTCATGTCCTTTTTCATGCTGTTGTAGTTCTCAGTTAGTTCCTTGTAACTTCCCTGGAGTTCCTTGTAGTTTCCCTGGAGTTCTTTATAGTTTCCCTGGAGTTCTTTGTAATTTTCCTGGAGTTCTTTGTAGTTCTCCTGGAGTTGTTTACAGTTTTCTTTGATGTGGCTGAGCTCATTGAGCTTCTTTATCATCATTTTTTTGAGTTCCTTATCTGATATTCCAGGTACGTCTTTTTCATTTTGTGTTCTTTCTGGGGATTCTTCCTTTCCTTTTGGTGACGGACTGATTCCTTTTTCCCCCATTTTGGGTGTCTGTTCTTGCTTGCTCTTTATTTATTTATTTATTTTTGTTCTTTCCTTGGGTTAACCTGCTTTGCTTCCTTGCCTTAGTTGAGCACCCTTCTGTGATAGGAGATTTGTGGAGTTCAGTGTTGCTGTCTCCCAGATTTTCTCCACTTGCTGTTCCTGGTATGTCCTTTATGTGGGCTGTCTGGTTGTATTCTGGTCCTGTGGGATTTTAGCAGAAACAAAAACAAAAACAAACAAACAAAAAAACACACAAAAAAACAAAAAACCAAACCTAATCAAACAAAACAAAACAAAACAATGCAAAAGGAAAAAAGAAATGAAAACGATAATAATAATAATAAGAAAGGTTTTAGATGGCTGTTCACCCTTAATAATCCCTGGCTGGTCCAGATGGAGCTTGGACCTGAGGGCTTTTAGCAGAGGGAAAAAAAAAGAAAGAAAAAAAGGGAGAAAGTCACAAAAGAAAGAGAAATCAATATTAATGAAGAAAAGGTTTAGGTGTCTGTTCACCCTTTATGGTCTCTGTTTGGTCCAGGTGAAGCCAGGACCAGTGGGATTTATCAGGGAGAAAAGAAAGGAGAAAGAGAGAAATAAAGATAAAAAAAAGTGGAGGGGGGAGAAAGTCACAAGAGAAAGAGAAATCACTATTAATAAAGTAAGGTTTTAGCTGTCTGTTCCCCCTTTATGATTTCCGATTGGTCCAGGTGGAGCCAGAACGTGTGGGCTTTACCAGGAAGAAAGGGAAAAGCAAAGGAAAATGAAAAATTAAAAAAAAATAAATCAAAAAAAAGAGGAGGGAAGAAAAGAATAAAGAAAGAGTTTAGAAAGGCTGGGGAAGGGAGGAATACTTAGATTGAAGACTGGGAATGCGTTATAGCCACAGAGTGAGTAGACTTTAATTCTAGAGTAGGGGGAGGGTCTTGGGTATTTAGGTGGATTGATTTATGGTGGGGATTAAGAATATGTGAGAAGTAACTTTTGCAAAGGATATGTTGGGGATTAATAGTTCATATTGCTCTTGGTATAACTCAGGTGCTTGAGATTGGCAGCAATCCCTTTCCTCAGGCTGCCTCTTTTTCTTGGTCAGGACTTTGCAGTCTAAACTCTAGCCACTTTTGGCGTGTGGCAGGGCCTCTGATTGTCAGAGTCAGGGCTGATTCTGAGTGTCCACCCCCAGGTAGGCTGGGCCTTCTGCGGCCTGGCTGGGTTTTAGGGCTGGTGGTTTCTGGAGCCTGCAGAGTGCCCCCTCCCACTGCTGGAGGTGGTTCCTGCAGGGGAGGAGCACCCAGCACCCCTGCAGGACAGCCCGTGACTTTGCTGGTCCCTGTGATGACTGGCCCCGCCCCCGCAGTTCCGGGAGGAGGCTGCCCCTGTCTGTCAACACTGTCTGGGGTCTGCCTACACTGTCCCACCCTTCCTGGGCGGGCACCACTCCTCCAAGCCAACCAGCTCTCCCAGAAGTCCTTTATGTGGCCTCTGTGATGAGCCCCTCCCAGGTGTGGGTGGTGCAGCCTTTGTCTTTGGCTGTGGCAGGTCAGCTGTCCCCGCTACTATTTCCCAGCTCACTGGCTCGCCAGCTCGCTACCTGGAGCTTTGTGGAGCCTGGGGGCCTGTGTGGTTGCACAGGGCTGGGCCTCCCCCCTTGCAGGGGCTTCTAGCTGCTGTTTCCCTGGTGCCCCAGCAGCACTTTTTTCGGCCCTCTTGCCACCCTGGCCGGTGCACTTCCCTGCTCCCCTGTTCCAGCTTCCTGCAGGACTCTTCTCCGCCTCTCCCTGTTGCAGGAGTGAGTCTCTCACACAGGCCCTCTCCTGCAAGAGTTCAATTCCGCGTTCCCTAAGGCATTTGCCCTCACTGCCCGCACTTCACTGTTGAGACTTCCAGTTGCCAGGGAGCCCAGAGCTCGCCTCAGTCAAACTTGGCCCCCTGGGCAGAGCAGCCACTGCCCAGAGCTGACGTCGGCCCGCCTGGCAGGTCGGTCGGGAATGCCTCACCTACTCTCCTGCTGTCCTCCTCTGCCTCTGGGCTTTGCTCCCCTGTGTCCAGATTCTGCCTGCTCCAATTCCTAGGGTCCTGAAGATGTCTCACACTCCCTATCTTGTCCTCTAGCTGCTTTGGTACTCGAGAATACCACCAGCACTGCTCTCTCCTCTGTTGCCATCTTCCCCTCCTCCTATCATTCCTTTTTTGAACAGGTTTTCCATTCCTTGTTTCTCTTCTCCTTCTGGTATTTCTATGATATGATGTTATTACATTTCATGTTGTCCTGTAGCTCTCTTAAAACCTCTTCATTCTTGTTCAGCCTTTTTTCATTCTCTTGTACTCTCTTCAAATATTTCCTACATTGTCCTCCAATTTGCTGATCCAGTCCTCTGCTTCTTCTAGCCTACTGTTGATTCCTTCTACTGTATTCTTCAATTCAGAAATTGTATTCTTCAGTTGCTCCTGGCTCCTACTGGTAGTTTCTAAGTCCTTTTAAATGATGGTGTAGCTCTCAGTAAGTTCCTTGTAACTTCCCTGGAGTTCTTTGTAGTTGCCCTGGAGTTGATTATAGTTTTCTTTGAGCTCACTGAGCTCATTGAGCTTCTCTATCATCATTCTTTTGAATTCCATATCTGATACATTGTTTTCCTCTGTTTCATTTATTTATTTTTATGGGGGTTCTTCCTTTCCTTTTGTTGATGGACTGATTAGTTTTTTCTCCATTTGGGTGCCTGTTTTTGCTTCTTTTTGTCTTGGATTAATCTGCTTTGATTCCTGCCTTCATGGAGTACCCTTCTCTGTTAGGAGATGTGTGGAATTCAGTGTTGCAGTCTCCTAGATTTTCTCCATTTGCTGCTCTTGGGGTGGCCTTTATGTTGTTCCCTTGGGCTGTGTGGTTGTATTTTGGATTGGTTGTATGTGTTGCTCCTTTCCCTCCAGTTGGCTGATTGAGATACTTCTTCTATCCCGTCTCATACACTCTCTTTGAGCTCTTCCTAAAACAGAACCACCAGTCCAGGCAAAATAACCACACCTTCAGAGATATATTTTTCTTTTCATCCCCCTTTCGACTGCCTATGAACCTTGCTATATCCCCATACACTCCAAGGTAACCCCCACTTTCGGTCACACTCTCAGCTGCAACTGAGCCAGTCTTAATAGGGATGTAGACATGATCAGACTGTTGCAGAATGGGAAAAATGATTAAGTTGACTAAAGTATAGATAATTTTGAAGGGTGCAAGTGAGTAGCAAAGATAGCTGGGATACGAGAGAGAAAACTAACTTATCCTATAGAAATGAGGACTGGAAGAATCAGAATGCCTCAAGTGTGAGTGAACAGTATAAGACTATATACATATATATAGTTTATATATATATATATATATATATATATGTTTATATATATAATATATTACATATAATTAAATATATATTATATTGTATTAATATATAATATTATATATACATAATATTATATATATAGTTGCCTCATCTAACTCCCTGTCCACCCTTAATGAACCCTCCTGATTGGTCCATGTGGAGCCAGGACCTGTGTACTTTTAGCAGAAGAAAAGAATGTGTAGTCCCTACTAGTGAACCCACAAAAAAAAAGAAAAGAAAGGAAAAAAAGGTTTAAGTGGCTGGGAAGGGGAGGAATATTTAGATTGAGGACTGGGAATGAGTTATAACAGGAGAGTGAGTAGAGTGAGTATACTTAAAACAAGAGCAGGAGGAGGGTGTTGGGTATTTAGGTGAATTGAGATAAGGGAGGAGTAAAAATATGTGAGTTGGTATACATTATCCTATAAACAGCATTTACTTAAAATGCACTAATTGTGAGGGTTGGAAGTAACCTTCGAAAAGGATATGTTAGGGATTAATTAGAGTTCACATAGCTCTCAGTATAACTCATGCGCTTGAGATTAGCAGAGATCCATTTCCTGAGTCTGCCTCTTTTTCTTGATTAAGTCTCTATGTCTATAGTCAAGCTGTGTGGTCTTGGAGTGGCAGTGCCTATGGCTGTCATAGTCAGGGCTGATTCTGAGTGCCAGCCCCCAGGTAGGCTGAGCCTCCAGTATTCTAGCTGGGTTTCTGTGCTGCTGGTGTTTTGGGGCCCTCCCTTCTCTCACTGGTTCTGTATGAAGACCTGCAGGGTGCTTCTGTGGTATCTATGGCTGCTCCTCCTACTCTTGCTCCTGGAGGAGGTTCCTGCCTGGCACCTGGCTCCAAAGCAGGGTGGACTGATAACTTGCTGGCTCCTGTGATAGCTGGCCCTACCCCCACAGCTCCTTGAGGGGGCAGCCCCTGTCCACAAACAGCCCCTGGCCCCAGGGCCCCACAGGTCGCCTACCGGGGAAGGCTAACCCTCCAAGCATTCCAGATCTTTGAGGAGTTTTTCACCACTGCCTCTGCAATGGATGCCTGCCTCCCCAGAGGGTCCTTAGCACAGTCCACCTGCAAACACTATGCCTCCCTCTCCAGCTCCTCCAGGAGGCCTTTGTTGCCTGCAATGGGCTCACAAGTTGCAGCAGCTGCAAGTTCCTGGCATGCACTTTCAAGTTTTTGTGGGAGCCTGTGTGATGGTGTGGGTAGGTGGGGTTGGACCTCCCCCCTCCCCATGGCTCTGAGCAACCCTCTCCCTGGGTGGCTCACTGGCACAATTTTTGGCCCTCTTGCTGTTTTGGCAGATCCATTTCCCTGTTCCCTAGCTCCTGCTCCGATGGTCTCTCCTCCTCTGCCTCTGGCCTTGGGAGATGCTTCCTTTCTCTGTCTCCAGAGCAAGGCTCTCACACAGTCCCTCCCCTGCAGGAGTTAAATTCCTCATTCTGTCTGGAGTTTGCACTCCCTGTCCACACTGCACTGCTCTGCTCAGATTTCAAGTCACCAGGGAGCCTGAAGCTGTCTCCAATCACAGCTGCTCTTCTGGGCAGGGCCACCACTGCCCAGAGCTGACCTTGGCCTGCCAGCAGGCTTGGAACTGTCTCACCTGCTCTCCTGAAGGTCTCTACAGCCTCTGGTTGGTGCACCCCTGAGTCCAGATGCTTACTGCTCCAATTCGTAGGGACCTGAAGACATCTCGTGCTCCTTACCCTATCCTCCAGCTGCTCTGGCACTGCAGAACGCCATCAGCACTGCTCTCTACTCTGTTGCCATCTTTCCCCAAATCCTGGATTTAAGTAATTTTTTAGATTAGTATTCTAGCTATTTTTTAAACTTGTGCTTGACTTCCTATGTGGTACTAAACTATCCCCTAAACTATTTAAGAGTCTGTTGAGGTAGAGATTAGGTATGTTCACATTTCAATAATAATGTTTACTATAGCATTCATTCCTTTTCCCAAGTGTCCCCAGTTGGGGGCCTTCATAACTGGAAATGTATATTTCATGATCTATTTGAAAGGAATCTCATCTAATTTACATGCTAATATGAGAATATATATTGCCTATGTATACAAATTATGTAGTTTAGTAGTTTGCAACTTCCATCCAAATTGATTTTCATTCTCAGCATCTTTTCTAACCTAAAGATTGACTGATTTTACAACACACCAATGACAAGTTGGTTGCTATTTAACAGATAAATTGCTAACAAAATCTATATATTACACACTCACAGATAAGCATATATCTTGTAACAATGAATAAGAAAGATAGTATGTATTCTATGTAATATACACCCACATTTTCTTACCTTTTACTTCTTCCTTAACAGCATTTGATTTTTCTGAGTTATTGCAAATAACGTAATTTTCCCATATTGTGAAATAATTCCAATCTAAGAAAACTTAACCTGCAGTAATGCAGATACAAACAATATACAAAATTATACCTTATTTAGTAAAATCTATTTATAACAAGATCATTTGAAAGCACTCATGTTAAAGTTGGTCTTTTGATTGGTACATTTACCTTTAAGGTTATTATTGATAGGTACTTTATTCATTATTTTTCCCTTTGTACCTGTGTTCCTGTCTCTCTGCTTCTTCATCTTATTAAAGTAGACCCTTTAGCATCTCTTGCAATGCTGGTTTGGTGGATATGTATTCTTTTATCCTTCTTTTGTCTGGGAAACTCCTTATTTCACCTTTTATTTTGAATAGGAGCACTGCTGGGTAGAGTACTCTTGGTTGCAGGCCTTTGTTTTCATTGCTTGACATATTTTTTGCCATTCCCTTCTGGCTTTTGTTTCTATTGGAAATCAGGCTGATAGCCTTATGAGAGCTCCCTTGTATGTTATTAGCTGTTTCTCTCTTGCTGCTTTTAGGATTCTCTCCTTGTCTTTGAAATTGGCCATTTTCATTATGATGTGTCCTGGAGTGAGTCTGTTTGGGTTGATCTTCACTGGGGCCCACTGTGCTTCCTGAGCTTGTATGACTTCTTCTCTCCTCAAGTTAGGGAAGTTTTCTGTCAATACCTTTTCAAACAGGTTTTCTATCTCTTGCTTCTTTTCTTCTCCTTCTGGTATCCCTATGATACAGATGTTATTACATTTCATGTTGTCCTGCAGCTCTCTTAAAACCTCTTCATTCCTTTTCAGTTGTTTTTCATTTTGTTGCACTGCCTGGGAATTTTTTTCTACGTTGACTTCCAGCTTGCTGATCCAATCTTCCATTTTCTCTAGCCTGCTTTTGATTCCTTCTACTGTGTTATTCAATTCAGAAGTTGTATTCTTCATCTCCTCCTGACTCTTTCTGATGGTTTATATGTCCTTTTTAATGCTAGTGTAGTTCTTAGTAAGTTCCTTATAGCTTCCCTGGAGTTCTTTGTAGTTCCTCCGGAGTTCTTCATAGATCCCCTGGAGTTGTTCGTAGTTTTCTTTGAGCTGGCTGAGCTCATTGAGCTTCTCTATCATCATTATTTTGAATTCCATGTCTGATAGTGTGCTTGCCTCTACTTCACTTTGCACTCTCTTCCTGAGGGTTGGTTCCTCCTTTCCTTCCATGGTGGGTTTATTTCTTTGTCTCCCCATTTTAGGAGACTCTTGTTTGTATCTACTTCTTGGATTGGTCTGCTTTGACTTACTGTCTTAGTAGTGTGACCTTCTGTGGTGTAGAAATGCACTTTTTTTACTTCCTGGCTCCCAGTTTGGGTCTCATCTGCCAGTTGGAGACTACCAGAGATCCACTATCTTTGTCTCCTTTAGTTAATCCAATCAGTTTGTGATCAGTGGTCTGTTCTGGGCACTGCTGGGTGGGGCGGATTAATTCCTATGAGAAGAGCTGTGGCTTCCCCTCAGGCACCTGCCCTTTGGAGAAGAGTGGTCTGCTGGCTATATGGGGGATGGGTCAGCACTGGACTCACGGGCTTCTCCCTCTGCTCTCCACTTAAAGCCACTTAAACTATCCTCAAGCTTCTCTAATCCACTCTGCCCTTTCTCTGCTAGAGCCCAGGGTACATGGGTGCCACTGTATTTTTGTGCATGGTCATTTTAAGAACTCAGTCTCTCTGTCAGGCTAGCTAAATGTGGGGGCTTTGTTGCTGTAGGCTGGGAAGCCCAGTTGGGGGTTTAGATGACACCCTTCTCAGGTGGAACCCCTGGCTGCTGAGATGTTTCTCCGTCCCTTCAGCTGCTACCCATGGGAGCCCCGCCAGCCCTCTTGCATCTATGCACTTCCTACCAGTCACGTTGTGATGAAGTGGCCTCTTCTGTTCTATCCCTGGTAATAAGGCTTCTCTCCAGTTGGTGTTCTGTTGGTTATTCTGGATGATTTCTCCCCAATTAAGTTGTAATTCCAGTTTGGTGTTGGGAGGAGATTGGTGTAGCTCCACTTACTCCTCCACCATCTTGGTTCTCTCAATCTTTAAAAAAGTAAAGAAGAAACTTCTCTGGGACTGGATTCAAGGTCAGAGCTATTGTGGCCAATTTTTCAGGGACACACCTTCCAAAAGGAAAAAAATACCAAATTCTCCCCTTCAGCATCTCTCCTAGAGCTGAATAAATGTGAAGACTTCACTTGCCTCCAAACCTACTCAATTTACCATTTGCCCACCTTTGAGTCATCTATGGAAGAAGCTCGTCAATTTCTTTTTAATCTCTGCTTCCTCATAGGAAAGAATGTCCAGGCAGAGGAGGCACCTCTAAGCTCAGTGGAATAATTCTCAAGAACAGCCCTTATTCCCTGTCCTTGGAAAACTACCCTAGAACACACTAGAAATGACATCTTTTGTACAGGTATTGAGATGTGGTAGAGATTTGTCAGAAATGCAGAATCAAATGTAGGTACTGTAATAGTTCTACATGGTCACCAGATGGCACTATGAGATTTCAATTTAGTTAAAAGAAGCCACCACTTAAAAAAAAAAAAAAAAGTGTGATCAATTGGAAATAACTTTGCATCTCCTTATTTCACATGTTTCTTATTAATTTTGAAAAACTATGTTTCTAAGGTTATGATTTAACATCATTGTTCCAGGTATAAAGTATTAAATTCTGAGAGCAACCATCATGTTGACAAAATACCATGTTAGAGAAACCATAATTTCTGGATGGCACACAGGGCTAACTGCTAAGGAAATTGTGGACTTTAATAACATCCCTTTACCTACAGTTTACAATGTGAGGAAGGTGTATGATGCTGATCCTGATGTTGCTACACCAACAAGGAAAATGCATAAGGTACGCAAGGATCACACAAGTCCAGATATTGTACACAGAATTCAGGAGATCGTAAGTGAAGATCCAGGAAAGTCAATTCGCTTCATAGCAAGAGAACTGCAGACGTTGGATGCAACGGTTCCCAAAATTATTGCTGAAAATATCAGATACAGATCCTATGTTCTTAGAAGAAGCCAGTTTATGACACAGAAGACAAAGGAAAAAGCACTTTGAAAAAGCAAGGAAACTGATAACAACATTGAAAAATCCCAAAGGAAAAAAAAAACCTTCTGATTTTCTTCTCAGATGAAAAGAAGTTTCTGCAGTACCAAATAGTCAACAGAAAAAACAACAGGTGGCTCTGTGAGAATCTTAATGAAGTCCCAATTGTTATGAAAATGAAATTTCCTGCTACAGTGATGGTGTTAGTTGTTGTCAGCAATGAAGAAGATATTATGACCCTGCATTTGTCTCTACAAGGCTTGAAGATGACTGCTGATGTTTACCTTAACATTTTGAGAGAAGTAGTGGTACTGTGGATGAAGCAATTTCCAAATGAATGCTATTTTTTCTCCCATCAAGATGGTGCACCAGCACAGAACACCAAAAAGGTGCAAGAATTTCTCAGTGTCAGTGTTCCTGAATTCTGGCTGCCTAGTTCACCAGATGCAAATCCTATAGACTATGATGTATGGAGCATTTGTGTGAGAGAAGTTAATAAACAACCTCATTCCAATCAAGAGGCTGTTAAAACTAAGATTGAAAACATGATAATGTCCATGGATAAAGAAAAGATCATTAAAGTATGCTCAGGATTCTGAAGTCTAATCAGGTTTATTATTGTAGCAAATGGAGACCTTTTTTTTAAATTTACTGTCACAGCTTATATCTCATTCAATCACTTTTGGAGACCTTTTTGAACAATTGAAAAAATGACTGTTTATGTATTTACGTATAAGAATAAATTTAATATAAATATAACACTTTTGTGGTATGTTGTTTATTTTACTAAAATTTTGCCACTTTATCACCTGCACCCTGTATATCTATATACACACATGTATACATATATATATGTGTGTGTGTGTGTATAAATATGTGTGTGTATATATATATATATATGCACACAGGGTGTTTGTGATAAATATATGTGTATATATTTATAGATGTATATATGTGTATATATATATATATATATAATTTATAATGCTATTACAGTTGTCACAAGTTTCTCCTTTGTCCCTTCCCCCCAGTACCCCCATTTCCTCTGGCAATCCTCCTTTTATTTCATGTCCATGGGTCATGCATATATGTTCCTGTGCTACTTCATTACCTATACTGTTCTTTTGTTGTTGTTGTTATATTATATTCATATAGTTTTTCCTGCTCTGCTCACCCCTTCCTCACCCTCCTTATTCCCCACCAACAGTCAATCCCATGTGTTGTTTGTGTTCATGGGTCATCAAAGCTAGTTCCTTGACTAAACTGTTCCTCTTCATTGCCTCTTTCTCCCCACCCCATCCCCTCCCCTCTACACACTGAGAGTGTGTTCCCTGTATTCATGACTTTGGTTCTGTTTTCTTTGCTTGATTCTTTGTTCATTAGTCTCCTGTATTAAGTAAGAACATGTGGTATTTAATTTTTGCTGCCTGGCTTATTTCACTAAACATGATTCTCTCCAGTTCCATCCATGCTATTGCAAATGGTAGGAGTCCTCTCTTTCTGCTGCACAGAACACAATTGTGTAAATGTACCAAAGTTTTTTTATCCATTCATCCACTGAAGGGCACTTAGGTTGTTTCCAGCACTTGGCTATTGTAATTAGCGCTGTTATGAACATAGGGTTGCATAAGTTCTTCTGAATTGGTGTTTCAGAATTTTTGGGGTGTAATCCTAGCAGTGGAATCACTGGGTCATAGGGCAGTTCTATTCTTAATTTTTTGAGGAAATTCTATATTGTCTTCCATAGTGGTTGCACCAGTCTACATCCCCACCAGCAATGCACTAGGGTTCCCTTTTCTCCACATCCTTGCCAGCACTTGTTTGTTCATCTGTTGATGATGGCCATTCTGACAGGTGTGAGGTGATATCTCATTGTAGTTTGTTTGTTTTTTTTTTAAATTTTATTGTTGTTGTATTACATCCATCCCCTTTTTGCTCCCCTCTGTCCCCCTCCCCACCCACCCATCTACCCCAAAGTCATTGTAGTTTTTTAAAATTTTTATTTATTATTTTTAGAGAGAAGGGAAGGAAGAAAAGCAGAGAGGGAGAGAGACATCAATGTATGGTTGCCTTTCACCTGCCTCCAGCTACAGATCTGGCTGGGGACTTGGCTTGTAGCCTGATTATGTGCCCTGAACAGGGAATCGAACCAGCAACCTTGCTTTATCCACTGTGCCACCAGTCAGGGCCCTCATTGCAGTTTTAATTTGCATCTCCCTGATGATTAGTGATGTTGAGCATCCTTTCATGTGCCTGTGTGAACTTTGTATATCTTTCTTAGAGAAATGTCTGTTCAGGTCCTTTGCCCATTTTTTAAATTGGGTTGTTTGTCTCCCTGGTGTTGAGTCATATTAGCTCTTTATGTATTTTGGAGATCAAAACCTTGTCTGAGGTATCATTAGCAAATATGTTTTCCCATATAGTTGGTTCCCTGTTTATTTTGTTGATGTTTTCTTTGGCTGAGCAGAAATTTTTCAGTTTGATGTAACCCCATTTGTTTATTTGTTCCTTTATATTTCCTTACCCTGGGAGATATTTCAGTGAACATTTTGCTGCATAGGATATCTGCAACTTTTTTCTGCAGGGCTTTTATGGTGGCACTGCTTATGTTTAAGTCTTCTATCCATCTTGAGTTTACTCTGCTGTATGGTGTAAGTTGGTGGCCTAGTTTCATTTTTTTGCGTATGCTTGTCCAGTTCTCCCAACACCACTTGTTGAAGAGGCTACCTGCACTCCATTTTGTGTTCCTTTCCCCTTTGTCGAATATTAGTTGCCTATAGAATCCTGGGTTCATTTCTGGGCTCTCTATTCTGTTCCATTGATCTGTTTGTCTGTTCTTGTGCCAGTACCAGACTGTTTTGGTTACTATGGCATTGTAATATAGCTTGATACCTGGTATTGTGATTCCTCCTACTTTATTCTTCTTTCTCAGGATTTCTGAAGCTATTTGGGGTCATTTTTGACTCCCTATGAATTTTTTAAGTATTTTTCTTAATTCTGTGATATATGACGTTGGTATTTTAATAGGGAATTCATTGAATCTGTAGATTGCTTTGGATAGTATGGGACATTTTAAAGATAATTCTTCCCGACAATGAACATGGTTTTTGCTTCTATTTATTTGTATCTTCCTTAATTTTTTTCTTCTGTGTTCCAAATTTTTCTGAGTAGAAATCCTTTACTTCCTTGGTTAAGTTTATTCCTAAGTACTTTATTTTTCTTGTTGCTATGGTAAATAGGATTTGTTTTCTAGCTTCTATCTCTGATGTTTCATCACTGGTAGACAAAAATGTTTTTGATCTATGAATATTGACTTTATATCCAGCTATTTTGCTTAATTTGCTTATTAGGTGGAATAGTTTTTTAGTGGAGTCTATAGGGTTTTCTACGAACACTATCATGTCATCTGCAAATAATAACAGATTTACTTCCTCCTTTCTAATTTGGATAACTTTGATTTCTTTTTCTTGTCTGATTGCTGTGGCTAGAACTTCCAAGATGATGCTGTATAGAAGTGGAGAGATTGGACACCCTTGCCTTGTTCCTGATCTTAAGGGAAAGGATTTCAGTTTTTGCCCTTTGAGTACGATGTTGGCTGCTGGTTTCTCATATATGGCCTTTATTATGTTGAGATATACTCTTTCTATTCCCATCTTGCTGAGCATTTTCATCATAAAAGGGTGCTATACTTTATCAAATGCTTTTTCAGCATCTATAGATATGATCATATGGTTTCTGTGTTTCGGTTTGTTTATGTGGTGTATTACATTTATTGATTTTTGAATATTGAACCATCCTTGCATCCCTGGGATGAATCCCACTTGGTCATGATGTATAACTTTTTTAATATATTGCTGGATCCAGTTTGCCAATATTTTGCTGAGAATTTTTGCATCTAAGTTCATCAGAGATATTGGCCTATAGTTTTCTTTCTTTGTTGGGTCTTGACCTGGTTTTGGGATTAGAATAATACTGGCCTCATAAAAAGAGATTGGTAGTCTTCCCTCTTCTTGGATATTTTGGAATAGTTTGAGAAGGATAAGAGTTAGTTCTTCCTGAAATATTTGGTAAAATTCCCCTGTTTAGCTATCTGTTCCAGGGCTCTTGTGTGCTGGTTGTGTTTTGATTACTTCTTCAATTTCACTAGTTGTTATTGGTCTATCCAGGCTTTCTACTTTTTCATGATTGAGTTTTGGTAGTTTATACATTTCCAGAAATTTGTCCATTTCATGCAGGTTGTCAAATTTTTTGTCATATAGCTGTATGTAGTAATTTCTTACAATCCTTTGTACTACTGTGGTATTGGTTGTGACTTCTCTGTTGTTTCTGATTTTGTTTATTTGCGTTCTCTCTCTCTTTTTTCTTGATGAGTGTTGTTAATGGTTTGTCAATTTTGTTTATCTTTTCAAAGAACCATCTCCTGGATTTGTTGATCCTTTGAATTGTGCTTTTAGTCTCTAAGTTATTTAATTCTGCTCTGATCTTGATAATTTCCTTCCTTCTGCTTGCTCTGGGCTTTGTTTGTTGTTGTTCTTCTAGTTCTTGAAGCTTCATTCTTAGGTTGTTTATATGAGTTTCTTCTAGCCTTTTTAGGTAGGCCTGTATTGCTATGAATTTCCCCCTGAGAACTGCCTTTGCTGTGTCCTATAGGTTTTTGAGGTGTTGTGAATTCATTTTCTTTTTGTTTCCAGATACCTTTTGATTTTTCCTTTGATCTCATTATTACCCCATTCCTTACTTAATAGCATGTTATTCAGTCTCCATGAATTGTATTTTTTTTTTGAATTTTTTCCTTGAGGTTGGTTTCTAGTTTCAAGCCATTGTGATCTCAGAAGATGCTTGGTATGATTTCAGTTTTATGGAATTTGTGGAGGCTCATTTTGTGTCCTACCATGTGGTCTATCTTTGAGAATGTTCCCTGTGTATTGGAGAAGAATGTGTATTTAAATTCTTTGGGGTGAAAATTTCTGTTTATGTCAGTTAAGTCCACTTCATCTAGAGTGTTGTTCAATACTACAATATCCTTGGTGTTTCATTTGCTTGGAAGATCTGTTCATTGTTGAAAATGGGGTATTAAAATTCCCTACTATTAGTGCGTTGCTGTTTGTATTGTTCTTGAAGTTCTCCAAGACTTTCCTTATATATTTGGGTGCTTCTAGTTTGTGTGGATATATATTTATAAGGTTTGTGTCTTCTTGATGGATTGTTCCCTTAAGTATTATGAAATGCCCTTCTTTGTCTCTTTTTATATCCTTCATTGTGAATTCAGTTTTGTCTGAAATAAGTATTGCTACCTCAGCCTTAGCCTTTTTTTAATGTCCATTTGCCTGAAATATATTTTCCCATTTCTTCACTTTGAATCTGTGTCAATCTTTTGTTCTGAGGTGGGTCTCTTGCAGACAGCATGTATGTGGGTCGAGTTTTCTTATCCATTCAACTACCCTATGTCTTTTTATTGGTGCATTCAATCCTTTTATATTTAGGTTATTATTGAGAGGTACTTCTTCATTGACATTTTCCCCCTTTGTTCCTGTATTCCTCTCTGTCTCTCTTTGTTTTTTCATCTTTTTAAAACAGGCCTTTTAGCATCTCTTGCAGTGCTAGTCTGGTGAAGGTGTATTTTATTTGCCATTTTAATTATGATGTGTCTTAGAGTAGGCCTGTTTGGGTTCATCTTCTTTGGGATCCTCTCTGCTTCCTGAACTTGAGTGACCCTTTTGCTCATCATCTTAGGGAAATTTTCTTTCATTACTTTTTCAAATAGGTTTTCTATCCCTTGCTTCTCTTCTCCTTCTGGTTTCCCTATGATAAGGATATTGTTGCATTTAATGTTGTCCTGTATCTCTCTTAAAACCTCTTCATTCTTTTGCAGTCTTTTTTCATCTTGTTGCAATGTCTGATTATTTTTTGCCCTGTTGTTCTCCAATTCGCTGATCCAGTCCTCTGCTTCATCTAACCTGATTTGAACTCCTTCTATTGTGTTCTTTAGTTCTGAGATTGTGTTCTTTATTTCCTCCTTGTTCTTACTGATAGTTTCTATGTCCTTTTTAATTCTGATGTAATTTTCATTAAGTTCCTTGTAGTTGTCCTGGAGTTCTTTGTAGTTTTCTTTGAGTTCCATCAGGTCATAGTGCTTTCTTATAATGATTTCTTATCATTCTATGTCTGATAGCTTGCTTGCTTCTGTTTCCTTTCTCAGTCTGGTGATTCCTCCTTACCTTTTGGTGATGGACTATTTCTTTTTCTTCCCATTTTGGGTGTCAGTTGTTGCTTGTTTTTGTTTCTTGGGTTAACCTGCTTTGAATCCCTGCCTTCATGAAGTGCCCTTCTGTGTTATGAGAGTTGTGGGGTTCAGTGTTACAGTCTTGTGGATTTCCTCAACTTGGTGCTCTTGGGGTACCCTTTATGTCATTAACTTGGGCTGTCTGGTTGTTTTTTGGATTTGTTTTATGTGTTGCTTCTTTCACTCCAGTTGGCTGACTGAGAGATACTCCTTTTATCACATCTCATATACTTTTATTGAACTGCTCCTAAAACAGAGCCACCAGTCCAGGCAAAATAACCACACCTTCAAAGGTATCTCACTCCTTTAACCACCCCCTTTTGACTGCATTTGAACCTAGCTAAATATCCATACCCTCCAACCTAACCTCTACCCTTAATCACACCTTCAGCTGCAAATGAGCAAGTCTTAATAAGGATATAGATATGATAAGACTGTTAGGGGAGAAATGATGAAGTTGACTAAAGTATGGATAATTTTGAAGGACGCAAAGGGGTGTCAAAGATAGTGGGGATGCAAGAGAGAAAGCTAACTTTACCTCTTATATAGAAATGGGGAAGGGGACAATCAAAATGCCTCAAGTGGGAGTGAACAGTATTAAGCCTATATATATTGTTGCTGAATCTACCTCCCTGTCCACCCTCAATGAGCACTGATTAGTCAAGGTGGAGCAAGGACCAGTGTGTTTTTCAGCAGAAGAATGTGTAGCCCCTAGTAGCACATTCACAAAAATAGTTTTAAGAGGCTATGGAGGAAAGGAATACTTAGATTGAGGATTGGGAATGAGTTGTAGCAGGAAAGTAAGTAGACTTTAAAACCAGAGTAGGAAGAGGATATTGGGTAGTTAAATGAATTGAGTGATGGAAGGAGTAAAATTATGGGATTTGGGATACACTGTTATAAACACTATTTACTTAGAATGCACTAATTGTGAGGGCTGGAAGTAACTTTTGAAAAGGATATGTTAGGGATTAATAGTTCATGTAGCTCTCAGTGTAACTCAGGTGTTTGAGATTAGCAGAGATCCATTTCCTAAGATTGCCTCTTTTCCTTATCAAGTCTCTGCAATCTACAGTCTGTCTGTGTGGTCTTAGAGTAGCAGGGCCTATGGCTGTTATAGTCAGGGCTGGTTCTGAGTGCTGCACCCCCCTTAGGCTGAGCCTCCAGTAGCCTAGCTGGATTTCAGCACAACACGCATTTTGAGGCCCTCCTTTTGCAGGCAGGTTGTGCATGGAAAACTGCAAAGTGCTCTTTGTGGTGTTAATGGCTACCCCTCCCCCTCTGGCTCCTTGAGGAGGTTTCCATCTATGATGGGCACCTGGCTCTATGTGGGAGCCTGAAGCAGGCTGTTTGTGTGCTAGCAATGGCTAGCCCTCCCGGTCTAGCTCTTCGGGGAGGTTTTTGCGGCCCACACCTGCTGTGGACACCTGGTTTTATGGGGGAGCCCACAGCAGGCTATTTGTGCAGGCGATGGCTAGCCCTCCCCCTCCAGCTCTTCGGGGAGGTTTTTGCTGTCTGCAGTGGGCACTGCTGGTTGCCCCAGTGGCAAGTTCCACTCACATGCAGTTTTGAGCTGTGGTTTCCATGGGAGCCTATGTTATGGCATGGGTGTGTGGGGTTGGGTCTCCCTTCTTGCTGGATTTCCGAGCCGCCCTCTCCCCAAGTGGTGCGGTGGGGAAGCTTTTGACCCTCACGCTGCCCCTGCCAGTGCACTCCCCAGCTACCTCTAATGTTCCCAGAAGGTCCCTGTACTGTTCTTAATGAACCCCTGCCTACTCTGTACCTACCAATTTGTACTTCTTAAATCCTGCACCTTTTTATCCATTCTCCCCTTTCCCCTCTCTACTGATAACCATTCAAATAATCTCCATATCTATGACTCTGTTTCTATTCAGATTGTTTGCTTAGTTTTTTAGATTCAATTGTTGATAATTGTGGATTTATTGTCATTTTAATATTTATAGTTTTGATCTTCTTTTTCTTAAATAAGTTCCTTTAACATATAATAAGGGCTTGGTGATGGAGAACTCCTGTAGCATTTTCTTGTCTGGGAAGCACTTTATGTGCCCCTCCATTATAAATGATAGCTTTGCCAGTTAGAATAATCTAGGCTGTAGATCTTTGCTTTTCATCACTTAGAGTACATCTTGACAGTCCTTTCTAGCCTGCCAAGTATTTACGTTTTATGAGAACTCAGTCTTATGGGAAATTCTTTGTAGGTAACCCTCTGCTTTTCTGTTCCTGCTTTTAAAGTTCTTCTTTTTTTTTTTTTTTTTGCCTTTATTTATTTTAAAAATGTTTTAAATTCAACTTCATTGTTGTTGTATTACATCCATCCCATTTTACTCTGTCCCCTTCCTCACCCACCCACACCTACACAAAGTCAATCCGACTTGTTGTCCATGCCCATGGTTCTTCCATGCTAGTTCCTTGACTCAACTGCTCCCCTTTTTTGCCTCCTCTTCCACCCACCCCTCCCTGCCCACTGAAGGCCTATTCACTGTATTCATATATTTGGTTCTGTTTTGCTTGTTGTTAGTTTTGTTTATTATTGTCCTGCAATGCGCGAGATCATATGGTATTTGTCTTTCACTGACTGGCTTATTTCACTAAGCATAATACTTTCTAGTTCCATCTATGTTGTTGCAAAGGGTGGGAGTTCATTCTTTCTTTCTGCTGTGTAGTATTCCATTGTGTAAATGTACCAAAGTTTTCTGATCCAATCATGCACTTAGGCTGTTTCCAGCACTTGGCTATTGTAAATAGTGCTGCAATGAATGTTGGGGTACACAGGTTCTTCTGAAATGGTGTTACAGGGTTCTTCAGGTATAGTCCTAGTAGTGGAATTGCTGGATCAAAAGGCAGTTCTAGTTTCAGTTTTTTAAGGAAACTCCATACTGTTTTCCATAGTGGCTGCACCAGCATGCATTCCCACCAACAGTGCACCAGGGTTCCTTTGGCCCACATGCTCCCCAGGACAGGTGTGAGGTGGTATCTTATTCTGGTTTTAATTTGCATCTCTCTGATGACTAGTGATATTGAGCATTCTTTCATATGCCTTTGGGCCTTTTGTATGTCTTCCTCAGAGAGTTGTCTGTTCAGGTCCTTTGCCCATTTTTCAATTGGGCTGTCTGTCTCCATGGTGTTGAGTCACATTAGTTCATTATGTATTTTGGATATCAAACCCTTGTCTGAGGTATCATTGGCAAATACGTTTTCTCATACAGTTGTTTCCCTTTTAATTTTGCTGGTGTTTTCTTCAGCGAAACAGAAACTTTATAGTTTGATATAGTCCCATTTGTTTTTTGATTTCCACTGCCCTTGGAGAAGTATCAGTAAACATATTTCTGTGTAGGATATCTAAAATTTTACTGACTATATTTTTCTTTAGGACCTTTATGGTATCACTGCTTATGTTTAAATTCTTTATCCATCTTGAGTTTATTCTGGTGTATGGTGTAAGTTGGTGGTCTAGTTTTATTTTTTTGCATGTTGCTGTCCAGTTCTCCCAACACCACTTGTTGAAGAAACTGTTTTTACTCCATTTTATGTTTCTTCCCTGTTTTTGAATATTAATTGACTATAGAGTACTGGGTTTATTTCTGGGCTCTCTATTCTGTTCCATTGATCTATATGTCTATTCTTATGCCAGTAGCAGACTGTTTTTATTACAGTTACCTTGTAGTATAGTTTGATGTCTGGTATTGTGATTCCTCCTATCTTGTTCTTCTTTCTCAAGATTGCTGAGGCTATTTTTGGGTGGTTTTGGCGCCATATAAATTTTTGTAGTATTTTTTCTATTTCTGTGAAGTCTGTCATTGGTATTTTAATTGGGAATGCATTGAATCTGTAGATTGCTTTGGGTAGTATGGACATTTTAATGATTTTATTTTTTCCCATCCATGAACATGGTATATGCTTCCATTTATTTGTATCTTCCTTCATTTATTTCTTCAGTGTTCTGTAGATTTTTTAGTACAGTTCTTTACCTCCTTGGTTAAGTTTATTCCTAGGTACTTTATTTTTCTTGTTGCTATGGTAAATGGGATTTGTTTTCTCACTTCTATCTCTGATGTTTCATTATTGGTATACAATAATGCTTTTGATTTCTGGATATTGACTTTATATCCAGCTATTTTGCTAAATTTGCTTATTAGGTGAAGTAAAGTTTTGGTGAAGCCTATTGGGTTTTGTATGTACACTATCATATCATCTGCAAATGATGACATTTTGACTTCCTCTTTCCAATTTGGGTATCTTTTATTCTTTTTTCTTCTCTGATAGCTATGGCTAGAACTTCTAAGATGATGTTGAACTGAAGTAGAGAAAGTGGACATCCTTGTCTTTTTCCTGATCTTAGGGGGAAAGCTTTTAATTTTTGCCCATTGAGTATGATGTTGGCTTCAGATTTCTCATATATGGCATTTATGATGTTGAGCTATGCTCCCTGTATTCCCATTTTGCTGAGGATTTTTATCATAAATGATTGCTGTACTTTATCAAATGCTTTTTCATCATCTATTTATATGATCATATGGTTTCTATCTTTCATTTTGTTTATATGGTTTATTACATTTATTGATTTGTGAATGTTGCATCATCCTTGCATCCCTGGGATGAAGCCCACTTGATCATCGTGTATGATGTTTTAAATATATTGCTGAATCCAGTTGGCCAATATTTTGTTGAGAATTTTAGCATCTATGTTCATCAGAGATATTGGCCTATAGTGTTTTTTTCTTAGGTGTGTATTGACATAGTTTTGGGATTAGAATAATATTGGCCTCATAAAAAAAGTTTGGGAGTCTTCCCTCTTCTTGTATTTTATGGAATAGACTGAGAAGGATAGGAGTTAGTTCTTCTCTAAATGTTTGGTAGAATTCACCTGTGTAACCATCTGGCCCAGGGCTCTTGTGCTTTGGGAGATTTTTGACTACTTCTTTAATATCACTAGTTGTTATTAGTCGATTCAGAATTTCTGCTTCCCCTGGATTCAGGTTTGGTAGATTATACATTTCTGGAAATTTGTCCATTTCACCCAGGTTTTCATATTTCTTGTCATATAGTTGTTTGTAGTAATTTCTTACTACCCTTTGTATTTCTGAAGTATCAGTTGTGATTTCTCCTCTGTCATTTCTGATTATGTTTATTTGGGTCCTCTCTCTCTTTTTCTTGATGAGTCTAGATAAAGGTTTTTCAATTTTGTTTATGTTTTCAAAGACCCATCTCCTGGACTTGTTGTTTGAATTGCAGTTTGAGTCTCTAACTTACTTAATTCTACTCTGATCTTGATCATTTCCTTCCTTCTACTTGCTCTGGGATTTGTTTGTTGTTGCTCCTCTAGTTCTTGCAGGTTTATGGTTAGGTTGTTTGTATGAGCTTCTTCTGATCTTTTTAGGTAGGCCTGTATTGCTATGAATTTCCCTCTGAAGACTGCCTTTGCTGTGTCCCATAGGTTTTGGACTATTGTGTATTTGTTGTCATTTGTTTCTAGAAACTTTTTGATTTCATCTTTGATCTCATTGTTTACCCATACATTGCTTAAAAGCATGTTAGTCAGTCCCCATCAGTTAGCGTTTTTTGGTTTTTCCCTTGAGATTGTTTTCTAGTTTCAAGCCATTGTGATTTGAGAAGAGGCTTGGTATGATTTTAATTTTTTTATATTTGTAGAGGTTTGTCTTGTGACGTACCATGTGGTGTATCTTAGAAAATAATCCATGTACATTTGAAAAGAATGTGTATGTTGCTTCCTTGGGGTAAAAGGTTCTGTATTTATCAGTTAGGTCCATTTCCTCTAGAGTGTTGTTCAATGCCACAATATCCTTTGTGATTTTTACCTTGGAAGATCTGTGCATTGTTGATAGTGGAGTATGAAAATCCCCTACTATTAGTGTGTTGCTGTCTATATCCTTCTTGAAGTCCTCTAAGATTTTCCTTACATATTTTGGAGCTACTATTTTGGGTGCATATATGTTTATCAGAGTTATATCTTCTTGATGGATTGTTTCCTTAAGTATTATGAAATGTCCTTTTTTGTCCCTTTTTATGGCTCTCATTGTAAAATCTATTTTGTCTGAAATAAGTATAGCTACTCCAGCCTTTTTTTCATGTCCATTTGCTTCATGTATATTTTTCTACCGCTTCCCTTTTAGTCTGTGTCAATCATTTTTCTGAGGGAGGTCTCTTGAAGACAGCATATATGTGGGTCATGTTATCTTTTTTTTTTTTTTTAATCTTATTGTTGTTGTATTACATCCATCCCCTTTTTGATCCCCTATGTCACCCTGCTCACCCACCCATTCCTCCCAAAGTGAATCCCACCGGTTGTACATGTCAATGGTTCCTTTATACTAGGTTCTTGTCTAATCTGCCCCCCTTTCTTGCCTCTGCCTACCCCCTCCCCTCAAACCCCTTTCCCCCTGACCACTGAAGGCCTATTCCGTGTATTCATATACTTGGTTCTGTTTTGCTTGTTGTAAGTTTTGATCATTATTGTCCCGTAATGGGTGAGATTATATGATATTTGTCCTTCACTGACTGGCTTATTTCACTAAGCATAATACTCTCCAGTTCCATCCATGTTGTTGCAAAGGGTTCAAGTTCCTTCTTTCTTTCTGCTATACAGAATTCCATTGTGTAAATGTACCAAAGTTTTTTGATCCAATCATCCACTGATGGGCACTTAGGCTGTTTCCAGCACTTGGCTATTGTAAATAGTGCTGCTATGGACATAGGGGTACATAGGTTCTTATGAATTGGTGTTTCAGGATTCTTTGGGTATAGTCCAAGTAGTGGAATTGCTGGATCAAAAGGCAGTTCCATTTTTAGTTTTTTAAGGAAACCCCATACGGTTTTCCGCAGTGGCTGCACCAGCCTACATTCCCACGAACAGTGTATGAGGGTTCCCTTTGCCCTGCATCCTCGCAAACACTTGTTTGTTGATTTGCTGATGATTGCCATCCTGACAGGGGTGAGGTGGTATCTTATTGCGGTTTTAATTTGCATCTATCTGACGACTAGTGATGTTGAGCATTCTTTCATATGCCTCCGGGCTCTTTCTATATCTTCCTCAGTGAGTTGTCTGTTCGGTTCCTTTGCCCATTTTTCAATTGGGCTGTCTGTCTCCCTGGTGTTGAGTCGCATTAGTTCTTTATATATTTTGGAGATCAGACCCTTGTCTGAGGTATCATTGGCAATTTTGTTTTCCCACACAGTTGGTTCCCTTTGAATTTTGCTGATATTTTCTTTAGCTGAACAGAAACTTTTCAATTTGATATAGTCCCATTTGCTGATTCATTCCTTGATTTCCTTTGCCTTTGGTGAAGTATCAGTAAACATATTTTAGCGCAGGATATCTGAAAGTTTACTGCCTATACTTTTCTCCAGGACCTTTATGGTGGGACTGCTTATGTTTAAATCCTTTATCCATCTTGAGTTTATTTTGGTGTATGGTGTAAGTCGGTGGTCTAGTTTTATCTTTTTTGCATGTTGCTATCCAGTTCTCCCAACACCATTTGTTGAAGAGACTGTTTTTACTCCATTGGATGTTCCTTCCCCCTTTGTCAAATATTAATTGACCATAGAGTCCTGGGTTAATTTCTGGGCTCTCTATTCTGTTCCATTGATCTATATGTCTGTTCTTATGCCAGTACCAGGCTGTTTTGATGACAGTAGCCTTGTAGTATTGTTTGAAGTCCGGGATTGTGATTCCTCCTACCTTGTTCTTCTTTCTCAAGATTGTGGTGGCTATTCGTGGATGTTTTTGGCTCCATATAAATTTTTGAAGTATTTTTTTCTATTTCTGTGAAGTCTGTCATTGGTATTTTAATTGGGATTGCATTGAATATGTAGATTGCTTTGGGTAGTATGGACATTTTAATGATGTTAATTCTTCCCATCCACGAACATGGTATAAGCTTCCATTTATTTATGTCTTCCTTGATTTCTTTCTTCATTGTTCTGTAGTTTTCTGAGTACAGGTCTTTTACCTCCTTGGTTAAGTTGATTCCTAGGTACTTTATTTTTCTTGTTGCTATGGTAAATGGGATTTGTTTTTTTGCTTCTATTTCTGTTGTTTCATTATTGGTATACAAAAATGCTTTTGATTTCTGGATATTGATTTTATACCC
>PVIW01014303.1:0-23991 GCA_004026585.1 Noctilio leporinus | reverse complement strand
ATTAACCCAGGACTCTATGGTCAACTCATATTTGACAAAGGGGGAAGGAACATCCAATGGAGTCAAAACAGTCTCTTCAACAAATGGTGTTGGGAGAACTGGACAGCAACATGCAAAAAGATAAAACTCGACCACCAACTTACACCATACACCAAAATAAACTCAAGATGGATAAAGGATTTAAACATAAGCAGTGCCACTATAAAGGTCCTGGAGAAAAATACAGGCAATAACCTTTTGGATATCCTATGCAGAAATATGTTTACTTACACTTCACCAAGGGCAAAGGAAATCAAAGAACGAATCAACAAATGGGACTATGTGAAATTGAAAAGTTTCTGTTCAGCTAAAGAAAATATCAGCTTAATGTCTTGTTTAAAGTAATAATGGCAACATTGTTGTACTTTGAGGAACAATATTTAAAATAGGGTGGATCAATTACATTAAATAATAATTGGCAGTGAAAAACATCATAAAACATGGTGATAAATATATTATAAGAAATAGGGTTATTATAATGCCTAATATTTGTGTAACTGTTCTAATCACAATGTGTGTGGGGGGAGGTACTTCTGGGTTAAGCAAAAAGGGCAGAGAGTTTGACATAGTCTCTGCTCTAAAGGACATCACACCATGCCGTGAAAGGCAGTTCACTCTAACACACACAGGTGACAAGTGTAGTTATACAAAAAGTGCTAAAAAGGCCCAGAAGGAAAGAGAGAGTGATTAATTTCATTTGAATAGTACTAGGGCTTCAGAAAATAAATGATAACTGTGTTGGCTCTCACATAATGTGAACAGTAGTTTACCAGGCAGATAAAAGTGGATGGGGTTCCAGGAAGCTGGAGGAGCCAACACACACAGATGGGGGCTGGCTTGGGGGAGAGGGTGGCATATTTAAGGAAGGGAAACAGGTCTGTTAAAGGATGGAGAAAAGGGCATGTCGTTGGGAAAAGTGGTAAGAGATAGAGTAGGCACAATTTATGGCATAAAGGCAAGGCTTTGACTGCCAAGATAAGGATTTTGGAGCTTATTTTCTAGGTACTTGGGATCACAGTACCTCTTCTTGAGAACCTTTTGTGACAGAGGCCTCACTTATCTTATATCCATAGACAGATACAACAGTTGAAACAGGAGAGAGAAGAAAGATTTAATATTTATGGAATGTTCCAAGCACCATTCTAGGGCTTCACATAATCTTCCCTCTAATCCTAAAAATTAAGCAGTGTTATCACAATTTTATAAACGAGACCCAGAATGGGTAAGTTACCCAAAAATGTTTTGCGATGAGAAGAGCAAAGTGTTGCTTCTTTAATGATGACTTCTCCCCCTAGAGCATTTTTCCTTATATGCTCAAATACTTATCCCCCTATAACTACTCCTCAGGAGTTGGGTTCCACCATGTGAGGCTTCCTAGCCTAAATTTAGCCTCTGAAACTAGCTTCCATATGGTAAGTATGTCAGGCATTTGTGGCCAGCTCCTTCTTATAACTCAATTTTCTCCTGGTTACTTAATCTCCAGCAATTCTGATTTTAAATCCACTCATTATCCTACTTATGCTTCACTAAATGTAATTCTGTTCAGCAGGATCTTTTGTAAAAAAGTTTTTATTAATGTAAATTATAGAAAGGGAGAAAATTTTAAAAAGGAAAACCTCACAATCCTTTCACTATAACAAAATAAAAATTATTATTTCATCAGAGATATTGGCCTATAGTTTTATTTCTCAGTTGTGTCTTGACCTGGTTTTGGGATTAGATTAATATTGGCCTCATAGAAAGAGTTTGGAAGTCTTCCCTCTTCTTGGGTTTTTTTGGAATAGGTTGAGAAGGATAGGAGTTCTTTAAATCTTTGATAGAATTCACCTTTTAGCCACCTTTTTTCTGGTCTGGGGCTCTTGTGCTTTGGGAGGTTTTTGATTACTTCTTCAATTTTACTAGTTGTTACTGGCCTAGTCAGGATTTCTGTTTCTTCTGGATTCAGTTTTCATAGATGATAAATTTCCAGAAATTTTCCCATTTCACCCAGGTTGTCATATTTCTTGTCATATAGATGTTTGTAGTAATTTCTTATAATCCTTTGTATTATATTTCTGAAGTATTGGTTGTGATTTCTTCTCTGTCATTACTGATTCTGTTTATTTGGGTCCTCTCTCTCTTTTTCTTGATGAGTCTGGTTAAAGGCTTCTCAATTATGTTTATTTTTTCAAAGAACCAGCACCTGGACTTGTTGATTCTTCAAATTGTACTTTGAGTCCCTTAGTTACTTAATTCTGCTCTGATGTTGATCATTTCCTACCTTCTACTTACTCTGAGCTATGTTTGTTGTTGTTCTAGTTCTTGCACCATTATGGTTAGGTTGCTTGTATAAGGTTCTTCTGACCTTTGTAGGAAGGCCTGTGTTGCTATAAACTTCACTCTGAGGACTGCCACTGCTGTGCCCCATAGATATGGGACTGTTGTGAATTCATTGTCATTTATTTCAAAAATTATTTTAATTTTAATTTTATTGTTGTTGTATTACATTCATCCCATTTCTGCTCTGCTCTGTCCTCTTCCCCAACCACCCATTACCCACCCCCAAAGTCAATCCCACCTGCTGTCCATGTCCATGGTTCCTTTATACTAGGATCTTGTCTAAACTGCTCCCCTTCCTTGCCTCTTCCTCCCCACTCTCCCTAAACCCCTTCCCCCTGCCCACTGAAGGGCTATTCACTGTATTCATATATCTGGTTCTGTTTTGCTTGTTGTTATTTTTGTTCATTATTGCCCTGTAATGGGTGAGATCATATGGTATTTGTCCCTCACTGACTGGCTTATTTCACTAAGCATAATATTCTCCAGTTCCATCCATGTTGTTGCAAAGGGTAGGAGTTCCTTCTTTCTTTCTGCTGTGTAGTATTCCATTGTGTAAATGTACCAAAGTTTTTTGATCCAATCATCCATTGATGGGCACTTAGGCTGTTTCCAGCACTTGGCTATTGTAAACAGCACTGCTATAAACATAGGGGTACATAGGTTCTTATGAATTGGTGTTTCAGGATTCTTTGGGTATAGTCCAAGTAGTGGAATTGTTGGATCATAAGGCAGCTCCATTTTTAGTTTTTTGAGGAAACTCCATGCTGCTTTCCACAGTGGCTGCAGCAGCCTGCATTCCATCAACAGTTACCTTAGCCCCACATCCTTACCAAAACTTGTTTCTTGTTGTGTTGATAATTGACAATCTGACAGGTGTGAGGTGGTATCTTCTTGTGGTTTGAATTTGCATCTCTCTGATGACTAGTGATGTTGAGCATTCTTTCATATGCCTCTGAGCCCTTTGTATATCTTCCTCAGTGAGTTGTCTGTTCATGTCCTTTGCCCATTTTTTATTTGGGCTGTCTGTCTCCCTGGTGTTGAGTCACTTTAGTTCTTTATATATTTTGGAGATCAGACCCTTGTCTGAGGTATCATTGGCAATTATGTTTTCCCATACAATTGGTTCCCTTTAAATTTTGCTGATGTTTCCTTTAGCTGAACAGAAATTTTTCAATTTGGTATAGTCTCATTTGTTGATTTGTTCTTTGATTTCCTTTGCCCTTGGTGAAGTGTAAGTAAACATATTTCTGCATAGGATATCCAAAAGGTTACTGCCTCTATTTTTCTCCAGGACCTTTATGGTGGCACTGCTTATGTTTAAATCCTTTATCCATCTTGAGTTTATTTTGGTGTATGGTGGAAGTTGGTGGTCTAGTTTTATCTTTTTGCATGTAGCTGTCCTGTTCTCCCAATACCACTCGTTGAAGAGACTGTTTTTGCTCCATTTTATGTTCCTTCCCTTTTGTCAAATATTAAATGACCATAGAATTCTGGGTTAATTTCTGGGCTCTCTACTCTGGTCCATTAATCCATATGTCTATTCTTATGCCAGTATCATGCTGTTTTGATGACAGTAGCCTTGTAGTATTGTTTGAAGTCCGGTATTGTGATTCCTCCTACCTTGTTCTTCTTTCTCAAGATTGTTGTGGCTATTCGTGGGTGTTTTTAGCTCCACAAAAAATGTTGAAGTATTTTTTCTATTTCAGTGAAGTCTGTCATTGGTATTTTAATTGGAATTGTATAGAATCTGTAG
Organism: Noctilio leporinus; assembly: GCA_004026585.1. Classification (NCBI taxonomy): domain Eukaryota; kingdom Metazoa; phylum Chordata; class Mammalia; order Chiroptera; family Noctilionidae; genus Noctilio; species Noctilio leporinus. Next base: position 19,880 of record PVIW01014303.1, on the reverse strand, counting down.
ATTGCTTTGGGTAGTATGGACATTTTAATGATGTTAATTCTTCCTATCCATATATATGGTATATGCTGGCATTTATTTGTATCTTCCTTAGTTTCTTTCTTCACTGTTCTGTAGTTTTCTGAGTAGTATTATTTTACCTTCTTAGTTAAGTTTATTCCTTGGTACTTTATTTTCCTTGTTGCTATGGTAAATGGGATTTGTTTTCTTGCTTCTATTTCTGATGTTTCATTATTGGTATACAAAAATGCTTTTGATTTTTGGATATTGACATTATATTCAGCTATTTTGCTCAATTTGCTTATTAGGTCAAGTAAGTTTTTGATGGAGCTGATTAGGTTTTGTATATACACTATCATATCATCTGCAAATAATGAATTTGACTTCCTCCTTTTCAATTTGGATAACTTTGATTCCTTTTCCTTCTATGATGTCTATGGCTAGATCTTCCAAGATGACGTTGAACAGAAGTGGAGAAACTGGAAGCCTTGTCTCATTCCTGATCTTTGGGGACAGATTTTAGTTTTTGTTCATTAAGTATGATGTTGGCTTAAGGTTTCTCATAGATGGCCTTTATGATGTTGAGGTATGCTCCCTCTATTCCCATTTTGCTGAGGGATTTTATCATAAATCTTTGCTGTACTTTATCAAAAGCTTTTTCAGCATCCATTGATATAATCATATGGTTTTTGTATTTCAATTTGTAGATTTATTGATTTACAAATGTTATACCATGCTTGCAACCCTGGGATGAAACCCACTTGATCATGGTGTATGATCTTTGCAATGTACTGCTGAATCTGATTGGCCAATTTTTTGTTTGGAATCTTAGCATCTATGTTCATCAGAGATATTGGCCTTTAGTTTTCTTTCTTAGTTGTGTCTTGACCTGGTTTTCGGATTAGAATAATATTGACCTCATAGAAAGAGTTTGGAAGTCTTCCCTCTTCCTGTATTTTATTTTGTATAGTTTGAGGAGGATAGGAGTTAGTTCTTCTTGAAATGTTTGTTAAAATTCACCTGTGTAGCCATCTGGTCCAGGGCTTTTGTGCTTTGGGAGATTTTGGATTACTTCTTCAATTTCATTAGTTGTTATTGACCTATTCAGGCTTTCTGCTTCTTCTGGGTTCAGTTTTGGTAGATTATACTTTTCCAGAAATGTGTCCATTTCATCCAGATTGTCATATTTTTTTTTGTCATATAGTTGTTTGTAGTAATTTCTTACAATCTTTTGTATTTCTGAGGTATCAGTTGTGATTTCTCCTCTTTCAGTTCTGATTCTGTTTATTTGGGTCCTCTCTCTCCTTTTCTTGATGAGTCTGGATAAAGACTTGTCAATATTGTTGATATTTTCAAAGAACCAGAACCTGGACTTGTTGCTTCTTTGAATTGTAGTTGGAATCTCTGAGTTATTTGGTTCTGCTCTGATCTTGATGATTTCCTTCCTTCTACTTGCTCTGGTCTTTGTTGTTGCTCCTCTTGTTCTTGCAGGTTTATGGTTAGGTTGTTTTTATAATCTTCTTGTAACCTTTTTAAGTAGGCTTGTATTGCTATAAATGTCCCTCTGAGCACTGCCTTTGCTGTGTCCCATATATTTTGGGCTGTTATGTATTCATTATTAGTTTCCAGGAACTTTTTGATTTCAACTTTGATCTCAATATTAACCCATTCATTACTGAAAAGCATGTTATTCAGTCTCTATGAGTTAGAGAATTTTTGTTTTTTTCCCTTAAGATTGGTTTCTAGTTTTAAGCCATTGTGATCTAAGATCTTGCTTGGTATGATTCCAGTTTTCCTGTATTTGTGGAGGCTTGTCTTGTGACCTACCATGCGGTCTATCTTAAAGAATGATCCATGTGCATTTGAAAAGAATGTGTATTTTCCTTCCTTGGGGCAAAAGATTGTACACATCAGTTAGGTCCATTTCCTCTAGAGTGTTGTTCAATGCCACAACATCCTTGGTAATTTTTTATTTAGAAGATCTGTCTATTGTTAATAGTGGCATATTAAAATCCCCTACTGTGAGTGTGTTACTGTCTATATCATTCTTGAAATCCTCCAATATTTTCATTATATATTTTGGAGATCCTACATTGGGTGCATATATGTTTATCAGAGTTATTTCTCCTTGATGGATTGTTCCCTTAATTATGATGAGATGTCCTTCTTTGTCTTTTTTTATGGCCTTCATCATAAAATCTATTTTGCTGGAAATAAATATTGTTATTCTAGCCTTTGTTTCATGTCCCTTTGTTGATATATATTTTTCCATCCCTTGACTTTCAATCTGTGTTGATCTTTTGTTCTGAGGTGGGATTCTTGAAGACAGCATATATGTAGATGCTAAGATTCTCAACAAAAGATTGGCCAAATAAATCCAGGAATCTATTTGAAAGATCATACACCATGATCCAGTGAGTTTCATCCTAGGGATGCAAGGATGGTACATCATTGGCAAATCAATGAATGTCATACACCACATCAACAAAATGAAAGATGAACTCCATATGATCATGTCAATAGATGCTGAAAAAGCATTTGATAAAGTACAACAACTGTTCATGATAAAATTAGTTAGCAAAATGGGAATAGATGTAGCATACCTCAACATCATAAAGGCCATATATGTAAAACCTGAAGTCAACATCATGCTCAACCAACTGAAACTAAAAGGTTTCCCCTTAAGGTCAGGAACAAGACAAGGCTGTCCACTTACTCCACTTCTATTCAATGTCCTCTTGGAAATTCTAGCCATAGCTATCAGAGAAGAAAAAGGAATGAAAGGTATCCAAATTGGAAAGCAGGAAGTAAACCTGTCATTATTTGCAGGTGACATGATAGTGTACATACCCCAGAGGTTCCACCAAAAATTTATTTGACCTAATAAGCAAATTTAGCAAAATATCTGGATATAAAGTTAATATTCATAAATCAAAAGTACTTTTTTTATACCAATAATGAAACATAAGAGATAGAAGCTAGAAAGCAAATCCTATTTACCATAGAAACAAGGAAAATAAATTACTTGGGAATAAACTTGATCAAAGAATAAAATGTCTATACTCAGAAAACTCCAGAACATTGAAGAAGGAAATTATGGAAGATACAAATGAATGGAAGCATATACCATGATCGTGGATGGGAAGAATTAACATCATTAAAATGTCCATACTGCCTCAAACAATATATAGATTCAATGCAATCCCAATTAAAATGCCAATGATAGACTTCACAAAATTAGAAAAAAATGCATCAAAAAATTATATGGAGCCCTGGCTGGTAGCACAGTGGATAAGGCGCTGGCCTGCGAACCCAAAGGTCACAGGTTCGATTCCCCAGCCAGGGCACATAACCAGGTTGCAAACCAGGCCTCCAGTCAGGTCTGTGGCTGGAGGCAGGTGAAATGCAACCATACATTGATGTCTGTCTCCCTCTCTGCCTCTCTCCCTTCCCCTCTTTCTAAAAATAATGAAATAAAATCTTTTAAAAAAATTATATGGAGCCAAAAACAGCCATGAATAACCATAGCAATCTTAAGAAAGAAGAACAAGGTAGAAGAAATCACAATACCAGCCTTCAAATTATACTACAAGGCTACTGTCATCGAAATTGTCTGGTACTGGCATAAAAATAGGCATACAGCTCATTGGAAGAGAATAGAGAGCCCAGAAATAAATCCAAAAGTCTATGGTCAATTAATATTCGATAAAGGGGGAAGGTACATAAAATGGAGTAAAAACAGTCTCTTCAACAAGTGGTGTTGGGAGAACTGGACAGGGACATGCAAAAAGATAAAACTACACCACCCACGTACACCATACATCACAATAAACTCAAGATGAATAAAGGACTTAAACATAAGCTGTGCCACCCTAAAGGTCCTGGAGAAAAAGATAGGCAGTAGAATTTTAGATGTCCTATGCAGAAATATTTTCATTGATACTTCTCCAAGGGCAAAGTTAATAAAGGAACAAATCAACAAATGGGACTATATCAAATTGATCAGTATCTGTTCAGCTGAAGAAAACACCAACAAAATTAAAAGGGAACCAACTGTATGGGAAAACATATTTGCCAATGATACCTCAGACAAAAATTTGATATCCAAAATATATAAAGGACTTATGTGACTCAACACCATTGAGATAGACAGCCCAATTAAATAATGGGCAAAGGATCTGAACAGATGATTCACTGAGGGAGACAGAAAAAGGGCCCAAAAGCATATGAATGAATGCTCAACATCACTAGCCATCAGAGAGATACAAATTAAAACCATAAGAAGAACCTAGTATAAAGAAGCCATGGACATGGACAATAGGTGGAATTGACTTTGGGGGGAATGGATGGGTGGGGATGGGGACAGAGGGGAGCAAAAAGTGGATGGATGTAATACAACAACAGTGAAATTTTTAAAAATTCACAATAAGATACCACTTCGCACCTGTCAGAATGGCAATCATCAACAAATAAACAAACAGTAAGGGTTGGTAAGGATGTGGGGCAAAGGGAATCCTGGTGCACCTGCTATAGAAAACAGTATAGAGTTTCCTTTAAAAACTAAAATTGAAACTTCCTTTCAATCCAGCAATTCCACTACTTGGAATATACCCAAAGAATCCTGAAACACCAGTTCATAACAACCTATGTATCCCTATGTTCATAGCAGTGCTATTTATAATAGCCAAGTGCAGGAAACAGCTTAAGTGCCCATCAGTAGATGATTGGATCAAAAAACTGTGGTACATTTACACAACGGAATACTACACAGTAGAAAGAAAGAAGGAACTCCTAATTTTTGCAACAACATGGATGGAACTAGAAAGTATTATGCTTAATAAAATAAGACAGTCAGTAAAGATAGATAACATATGATCTCACCTATATCAGGACAATAATGAACAAAACAAACAAATAAGCAAAACAGAACTAGATACATGAATACAATGAATAGATCTGCGGTGGGCAGAGGGTTGGGGGAAAGTTGGAGAGGAGAGGTAGAGGTAAAGTAGGGGAGCAGTTTAGTCAAGGAACTACTATTAAAGAATCATGGACATGGACAACAAATGGGACTGACTTTGCGGGGAGTGGGTGGGTGGGGAAGGGTACAGTGGGAAGGAAAAAGGGGATAGATGTAATAAAACAACAATAAAATTAAATTAAAAAATTATTTTTTCAGACTATTTTTCTTTTTAGTTTCTTTTTTATTCTTGTTTTTTATAACTATAAAAATTCATTTATTATATCCTTATTTCACTTAATATTATATCATACGTTTTTTCCATGTCACCCCATGATACCCAAAGCTAACAGTTTAATGGCCAATTATTTTTGAGTCAATAGATCAGAATTTGCTTTTGTTGAATATAGAGTAGCATTTTATTTTTGCTATTACAACTAATGTTGTAATGGATAACTTTGTTTATATAGTTTTCCAGTGTGATTGGATTTTCCCAAAAATGTAATAATGGAATATCAATATCCCTCTAAAAACATAGTGGCTGCCCTAAAGGGAAAGGCACATTGTGTTCCTGAATTGAAAGAAGCAACAAGGTAAAAAATTGCCAAATTTCTCCAAATTAATCTACAGGTATTAATGCAATAGTAAACAGTGTTCAAATAGGATTCTTTGTAAGTATAGATAACATGTTTCCAAAATTCATATAGAGTGGAAAGAGAGCTAGAATAGCCAAAATATTCTGGAACAAAAGTTGGAGGATTCACATTATCCTATTTTGAGACATACCATAAAGCTACAGTATTCAACATGTTATGGTATTGGTGAAAAGCCAGGAAAATGGACCAATGAAATAAATAACAGAGTCCAGAAGTAGAACCACAGAAATAAACAAAGTCAAGGTACTTTTTAAATTAATGTGAAATCAATTCAATAGAGAAAGACCGTCTTTTCAACAAATGTCAAGTACAAAATAAGCATAATAAGCTTCAACCTACACCTTCCACCATATACCAAAGTTAATTCAAGAAAGTTCAAAGGCCTACATATAGAACACAAAGCTATAAAAGGATTAGAACAAAACATGACAGAAAATTAATGGCCTTGGTTTAAACAAGTTTTTAGACCTAAGACTTTTGGTCATACTTTTGTCACAATCCCTAAGAGAACTTTTTTCTTTTAGAAAAACACCATCAAGGGAATGAAAAGAAAATCCAAAATCTGGGGGAAATCTGCAAATCACATAATTGACCAAAGGCTTATACCCAGAATACAGAAAGAACTTTCAAATTTCAGCAATAAGCCCTGGCTGGTGGGTCAGCCGATCAGTGCAAACCCAAGGGTTTCTTGTTCAAGTCCCCAGTCAGGGCACATAACCAGGTTGCAAGCCAGGTCTCCAGCCAAGTCTGTAGCTGGAGGCAGATGAAAGGCAACCACACATTGATGTTTCTCTCTCTTTCTTCCTTCCCTCTGCCTTTCTCTCTAAAAATAACGATGAGTAAAAAATCTTATTTTTTTTTTAAATTCAGCAATAAGGTAAAAAGGGCAAAAGACTTGTATAAATACTTCATCAAATAAAATATACAAAAATGAAAATAAGTACATAAAAAGATTTTCAATATCATTAGTCATTTGGGAGACTGAAAGTGATCAAAGGGAAGGGGTGGGTGGATGATAATGATGGAAAGAAGGGGAAGGGGCTAGATAAAGAACATGTATGAATGACCCACAGACACGGATAATAGTGTGGGAATTGACTGTGGGAGTAGAGGCAGGTGAGATGAGTAGAGGAGGGCAAAGGGGGAAAATTGGGACAACTGTAATAGAATAACAATAAAAAAGAAATTCACTTTTAATAAAAGTTTTCTGCTGGAAAAAAATAAAATAAAATGAAACCATAAGATACACCATTACACATCTATTAGAAAAGCTGAAATAACAAATAACAATAAGATCAACTGCTGGCAATGATACTAAACAACTGAATCTTTCATATATTTGTGGTGTGAATGACAAATGGTATAGCCACTCTGTAAAACAATTCATTGCTTTTATATAAAGTTAAATATATACTAACCAGATGATCTGTCAATCCCACTCCTAGAAATACTCAAGAGAAATGAACATATAGGTTCATACAAAAATCTATACATAATTATTCATATCAACATTATTCACAATCACCAAAAACTAAAAACAACTCAACTGTCCTTCAGTAGGTGAATGGATAAATAATATGTTGGACATCCATTTAATAAAATGTTACTTAGGAACAAGGAGGAATGAATAATCAGTGCATGTAATAACCTGAGTGAATTTCAAAGTCATATGCTAAGTGAAAGAATCACTATGGAAAGATTATATAATGCATCATTTTTATGAAATATTCTGTAAAAGGCTACACTGTAGGAACAGAGAATAGATCAGTGTTAGCTGGGTTTAGAGGGTGAGGAGGATAGTCTGACTACAAAAGGGTAATATGAGGAATTTTTTTGGATATTAATTCTGTTTTGTAGTATGCTAAAAATGGGGATTCTAAGAATCTATGCTGTGTCAAAACTCATAGGATTGTACCTAAAAAAAAAATCAGTAAATTTTATTGAATGTAATTTAACATTTTTAAAAAATATTTTATTCATTATTTTTAGAGAGAAAGGCAGGGAGAGAGGAAAAAAGGGACAGAGACATCAATGTATGATTGCCTTTCACTTCTCTCCAGCTGCAGACCTGACTGGAGACCTGGCTTGCAACCTGGTTATGTGCCCTGACTGGGGAATTGAACCAGTGACCTTTGGGTTCGCAGGCCAGCACCTATCCATTGAGCCACCATCCAGGGCTGAATGTAACTTTTTAATGTGTTAGCCAGAAATCAATACCACATGCCAAGTGTGCTCTAAGTATCACAGAGCCGAGGGAATCTATTACTTTCTGTGTTCTAGGTGTTCTAGAACAGAGGTCAGCAAACTACATCTCACAGGCTAAATCTGGTTCACTGCCTGTTTTTGTCAATCAAGTTTTATCAGAACACAATCTAATAATATTTTTACATGTAGTCTATGAATGCTTTATGCTAAAACAACAAAGTTGAATAGTTGAGACAGAGACCATATAACCTCAATAATCAAATATATTTATAATCTGGTCCTTTAAAAATTTGTGGATCCTTGCTGTAGATACTTGCCTTCTATACATTTGTTGTCAGAAATGTATGTTTCTGCTAAATTTTTCTTATCTGCTCTAAACATTGGTGGACTCAAATTCATTACCATAAAGTGACATTCTTATGAAACTTCATTTATTAGATTTGATACATCTGGTAAACTGATTCTGACAGATGGTATTTGCAATCTCTCCTAGCTTCATTGTTATCTACAGGGTCAGGGGCTAAGCCCTGTAGTAATCACTTAAAGCCTACTCCTTCAGCCCTGTACCCTTATGGCGAAAAAGGCAGAATGCATAATGGTTAATAGCCAGAGTTAAAATCTTGGCTTTGCCACACTAGCTGTTGAACTTGGAAAGTTATTTAAGCTCAAGGTATTTCTATTTCATTATCTGTATTAGGGAGATGATAATAGTACTTACTTCCTGGCATGGTATGATGATTATATGAATTATTACCTGTGAAATCCTTAGAACAGTGCCAGGTACAAAAAAAAATACTATTTAACATTATTAGATTCAATTCAAGCCAACTTGAGTTCCCATCCTGTTTCATCTTCTTAATAGCTGTCAAATTATGTGATTTTATAGTCAGTGGTGTCTGAGTAATGAGCTAAGTACTGCTGTAGAAAATTACACCATCTACAGATTGGAACCAGTACAAATTTCATGTCTTCGATGTGACCTATATTCTTGGTATTGCCTCATAATCTTACTGTATTTTTGAAAGAGATCTCTCTCTTTGTTTCAATGACTATTTCAAACTTTCTCCAATTTCCTCAAATATATGAACTTTCCCCTGACTACCTCCTACCCACTCCAATTCATTAGGGAACATGGGCTGGATATTTTTAAAATTAATTTTCCCATGTTTAATTCTAATATTTTATGTTTTTGTTATTAATTTTTTAAAACTTCGTTATTAATCTTAAAATGAAAATACTTTGAGCTGAAAATATTGTTGTATGGTGTGAAGTAAGTTAGAGAGAATAGATATGTTTGTGATACCATCTTCCTATCTAATAATGGTATGCCTTTCCATTTATTTAAGTATTCTTTGTTGTCTTGCATATTGACTTAACTGTTTATATAGCTTCAGCATGTTTCTTGTTAAATAAATTTATAAGTTATCAATGAAGTGTTTTTGTTCATTATATTTTATAGTTGGCTGCTTTACATATACAAACTATTTTTTCTTTTTTATTGTATTTTTCCATTATCATCTATCCTCCTTATACCCTCTTCCACTTCCACCCACCCTCCTCTTCCTGCAATAACTACACTGTTGTGCATGTCATGAGTCCTTTTTCAAAAGTATTTATTGGCAAACCAATGCAAACACTGTGCTTGTCAATGAGTTCAAGTGAGTAATGAATAGTTTTTTAAAGGGTTACTAAGAAACTGTTATAACTTTGAACTGTAAATAGAATTATATTATAGTGGTATTTTTGAAATAGAACAAGCCTATTTCCTCCTGCTGTCAACAATGTATTTTTTCAAATACAGAAACATATTCTAAGTAAGTATTGAATGTACAATCTATTACATGACATATAATCTACCCATCCCCCTCCCTGTCCACCCACTCTGATCCCTGCTGCAGTGTGGTGAACAACTGGTTTTATATATTTACTTTGCACACTAAAAATTTGCTGAGTTGTTGAGTTGTTCATAATAGTGTTTTGACTAATTATCTTGACATTTTCAGGAAATTATTATATACATTCATATTCTACAAGTAATTATTTTACACATTCTCTCCCACTTAAATACCTCTTTTTTTATTTTGTTTAATTGTTATGGGTAACATCCATAACAATATTAAATAGTAATGGTGATAAATAAATAGTAGTCTTTTTTCCTCAACTATAATGGGAATACTTCTAGAGTTTCTCTGTGAAATGAGTCACTAGCTTTTGTGTTAAAATGGATATATATTTTTATCACATTAAGGATGTTTTCAACTACTTTTATTTTATCAAGGATGAAGGTTAAGTTTTATCAAGTATCTTTCAGCATGTAGGTTTTCTTTTTTATTCTATTTATAAAAGGCATTATTAAGTGATTTCTTAGTATTGAACTACTTTATATTCTTGGAATAAAACCTACTTGGTCGTAGTGCAGATCCTATAAAGTTCTGATTCATTGAGAAAATTTCATCAATATTACAATTAATGCTTTTTCATCTTTTTCTTTTTATTATTGTTATTCTATTACAGGTGTTCCAATTTTACTCCTTTGCCCTCCTCTACCCCCAACTCCCACAATCTATCCATGGATGACTCATACATGTTCTTTGACTGATCCCCTTCTTTCCACCATTTTCCTCACCTCTCCCCTCTGGCAGCTGCTAGTCTATTCTATGTTTCCATGTCTCTGGTTCTAGTTTTGTTTTTGCCAGGCTTTGTTATCAACATTATGTGCTAGTTTGGCTTTCCTAAAAACTATTTTACAAACTTCTCTTTTGTTCTAGTATATACTAGAACAATTGAGCTATATCATTCCTTAATGGCTTGGTTGACTTGCCCTATGAAACCTGGTCTGGGAGTGAAGATTTTATCAATGGGTGGGATTAGTTCCCATTCAACTGATGGTGATAAATCTATTTAGATTTTCTATCTTCTAAACTCAGTTTCAGTTAATTATATCATTAGAAATACTGTCCATCTCATCTAGATGATAACATTTATTTGTACAGAGGTGAGTAAAGCACAGCTCATGATTATTTTATTTTGTCTGTATCTGAGAAATTATTGTTTCATATATTTTCCAGCTCTTGATTTATCTATTTTTTAAAATAGCACTTCTTAGCTCTTTGGCTCCTGCTTTTTAGATTAAATTGCTTTTTAAAACAATTCATGCAACTATGTTGGTCATAGCTTTAATTTGTTGTCTAGAAATACTTGTTTTCTGTTACATTTTTCTCATATGCTTTTTTGTGTGCATTTTTTGAATAACTCTTATAATGACTCCTTTTTTATTATTACTAATTTTTTAGTGATGAGCTCTTCCTGGACAAGTTATTTGGAGGATGTTTGTGTGTGTGTGTGTGTGTGTGTGTGTATATGTGTGTGTGTGTGTGTGGCAGTGGGGTCTATGGCTTCATTGAAGAGTAGGAGGAATCTCTTCTGAACACCAGAGTATGTGACCAATTGCTTTGGCCTTTCTTTCTACCTTATCAAGAAATATCAGCCCTGCAGACTTCTCAAAAAACAGCATCAAAATTCTTCCAATTTGCTATAGCTACAAAATGCCTTCCACAAATATGGATTAGTTATGTAATTTCTCATTTAATTCTGCCTTTCCCATTCTCAAGATATGTATGGCCCAGACTTGATCCATAGAAACAAACTACCATCACAAACCTTCACATACATTCTTATTATCCCAATATTGTGTTTTTTTCATGGTGTGCCAATTATCCTGCAAATCAATGCTTTATCAGCTATGTCTCAGACTCATGACCAGAACTGTCTCTTGGATTCTTCCCTGTTTGACCATCACAAAATAAATTGTAATTTACGTTTATGGATGTCTTCTACTTAGATCAATTACAGAATTAACAACTCTTTTTCTCATTCTCCTTATTGTGTTTGGTGGTTAACAAAAGAAGGAATAGGTCTTGCTTTATTCTTTCATTTTAAAAGTGGAAGATACCTACCAAATTAATTCTGAGAGGCTACCTTCTCAATGCATTTTCCAGAGACACTGGTTTTACCTTTACACAGATGCAAATGGAATGGTTAAGGTCTTTGCATTACTTCTTTTTCTCCCTAACTCAATTCTATAAGCACAGACAAGATAAAAGCCTGCTTCTAAAATAACAGTTGGAAGCTATTACTTATTTCAGATAAGCTTTAGACTGCTTTTTGGCAAACTAATACATTGTTTTGTTTCCCTCTGTATACACTCAAGATACAGAAAACAGGTATAAATTCTACATGCGACCTTAATTTTCACCTGCTTTCATTCAATGCAATAGAAAATAATAAATCACCATATTCAAAAAGAAGAACAAATTGGCAGAGAATAGTCTTATATTTATAGCATGCCTAAGATATATAGGGACTCATACATTCACTCAGATGTTTTAAAGGGGCTACTCTTGCTCACTATCTGGGCAGTCAAATGCACAGTTGCTAAGTTACTGGTATTTGACACCATCTTTTCTCTGACATGTTCCCTGTTTGACAGGTTCTCATTATTCACTGGGCTGGTCACCTCATTAGTCACATTACTCATTTTCTTAATGACATCTGTTTAATTATTTAAAATTCACATCATGGGACTTCCAATCAAAATGGCAGCCTAAGTAAATGTAGTACTTCCCTCTTCACATAACCACATCAAAATTACAAGTAAACCAGAAAACAACCATTATTCAAAACCATCAGAAATCAAGCTGAATGGAAGTCCTACAACTATGTAATTAAAAAAGAAACCACATCAAGACTAACAGGAGGGGATGAAGATGTGGAACAGGCTGGTCCCACACCCACATGTGGCAGATAAAATTAGGGAGGGTGTGAAGGGTCTCAGTCATACACCAGGCCACCTCAGCCCAGAGTTCCAGTGCCAGGAAAAGAAATCACCATAACTCCTGGCTGCAAAAACCAGCAAAGATTGAGACTATGGAAGACAGAAACTGCTGAACTCCCTGGCAAATCCTCTTAAAGGGCCCATGCACAAACTTACCCAGACTCATTCTCTCAAAGCTCCAGCATCAGGGCAGCAAATTGAAAGGTATCAGAAACATAACAGGAGGAACTGCATTGTCCAGAATCAGGGCAAGAACTGGGGGCAGCTTTCTCCCAGACAAAAGTGAGCCTTTCCCCAACAGAACCACAGAGCCAGCAGGCAGGGTTCTAGTTGAGACTCCATCAACCTGGCTATCACTGTTTGCCCTACTACGGTGATTCCATGAGATTGTTCCTTACCCAAATTTTGGGTCCAATCCAGTTATTCTCAGTGGCTTTTGCATACAAATGACTTGTCTTGATGCATGCTTTAGGTTTTCCTAAATTATCTCAAACAAGCAGCATCTGGCTTCAGTGAGCTCTGTGCCTCTTTCTAAGTTGCTCCAATCCTGCCACTAGCAGCAGCCAGATTTTGTTCACAACTTGACCTCATCTGGGCACCTCTAAGCCCAGCACAAGTTGTAGCCATCTTTAGATCACCTTGTAGGTTATGCTGTGTGACCCTGGACAGAACACAGGCAGTGGCTGACCTTGGATGTGCCAATGGCAATCAAGGCTCAACTACAAGAGGAGAGTGTACTCAAACACACACAGTGGGCACATATTGAGTACCTAGCTTGAGTAATAAAGGAACCTGTGCCACCGGAGCCTACAGGACACCTATTACATTAGGCCACTCTACAAAGCCTAGGAGATGTAGCAGCTCTACCTAATACATAGAAACAAACACAGGGAGGTTGTCAAAATAAGACAACAAAGAAATATGCTCAAATGAAAGGACAGAACAAAACTCCAGAACAACTAAACAAAATGGAGATAAGCAAGCTAATAGATGCAGAGTTCAAAATATTGTTTATAAGGATACCCAAGAAACTTATTGAGGGCTTCAGCAGCATAAAAATAAGATCCAGTCAGAAACAAAGGATACACTGAGATTCGGGAAGATGCCGACAGAGTAGAGAACAGTGCTGATGGTATTCTCAAGTACCAAAGCAGCTAGAGGACAAGATAGGGAGCGTGAGACGTCTTCAGGACCCTAGGAATTGGAGCGGGCAGCATCTGGACACAGGGGAGCACAGCCCAGAGGCAGAGGAGGTTAGCAGGACAGTAGGTGAGGCATTCCCAACTGACCGGCCAGCATGGTGAGGTCAGCTCTGGGCAGTGGTGGCTCTTCCCAGATGGGCGTGTTTGACTGAGGCCAGCTCAGGGCTCCCTGGCGACTAGAAGTCTCAACAGTGAAGTGCGGGCGGAGGGGGCAAACACCATAGGGAACACGGAATTGAACTCCTGCAGGGTAGGGACTGTGTGAGAGACTCACTCCAGTAACAGGGAGAGGAAGCGCCTCACAGGGCTAGAGGTGGAGGAGAAGAGTCCTGCGGGAAGCCAGAGCTGGGGAGCGGGGAAGTGTACTGGCCAGGGCAGCAAGAGGGCCGAAAACCATGCTGCTGGGCCACTGGGGAAATAGCAGCTAGAAGCCCCTGTGAGGGGGGAGGCCAAGCCCTGCTCAACCACACAGGCCCCCAGGCTCCACGGAAACCCCAAACGGCGAGCCAGCCAGCCAGGAACTAGTAGCGGGGGCAACTGACCCGCCTTAGCCAGAGACAAAGGCCTTACCGCCCATGCCTGGGAGGGGCTCATCACAGAGGCCGAGTAAAGGACTTCTCAGAGAGCTTGTTGGCTGGAGGAGTGGTGCCCACCCCGGAAGGGCGGGACAGTGTAGGTGGACCCTGGACAGTGTTGAAAGACAGGGGCTGACTCTTCCCGGAACTGCAGGGGTGGGGCCAGTAATCACAGGGACCGGCAAAGTTGCGGGCTGCCCTGCAGGGGTGCTGGGTGCTCATCATGGGCAGGAACCTCAACCAGGAGTGAGAGGGGGCACCCTGCAGGCTCCAGAATACCTGCAGCCCTAAAACACAGCCAGGCTGCAGAAGGCCCAGACTACCTGTGGGCAGACACTCAGAATCAGCCCTGACAGGGACAATCAGAGGCCCTGCCACACACCAAGACTGGCTAGAATATAGACTATAGACTGTAAAATCCTGACCAAGAAAAAGAGACAGCCTCAGGAAAGGGATTGCTGCCAATCTCAAGCAACTGAGTTATACCGAGAGCAATATGAACTATTAATCCCCAACATATCCTTTGCAAAAGTTACTTCTCACATATTCTTAATCCCCCCACATACCTCAATCAACCTAAATACCCAAGACCCTCCCACTACTGTCAAATTAAAGTCTACTCATTCTGTGGCTATAAAGCATTCCCAGTCCTCAATCTAAGTATTCCTCCCTTCCTCAGCCTTTCCAAACCCTTTCTTTATGCTTTTCTTCCTTCCTCTTATTTTTTATTATTTATTTATTTATTTAAAAAAAGTAATCTTTTCCTTTTCTTCCTGGTAAAGCCCACAGGTTCTGGCTCCACCAGGACCAATCAGAAATCATGAAGGGGAACACACAGCTAAAACCTTTCTTTATTAATATTGATTTCTCTTTGTCTTGTGACTTTCTCCCTGCCCCCCTCCCCCTTTTTCTTTCTTTCTTTCGTTCTTTCTTTTCTCCCTGATAAAACCCACTGGTCCTGGCTCCACCTGGACCAAACAGAGACCTTAAAGGGTGAATAGACACCTAAACCTTTTCTTCATTGATATTGATTTTTCTTTCCCTTGTGACTTTCTCCCTTTTTTTCTTTCTTTTTTTTCCCTCTGCTAAAAGCCCTCAGGTCCAGGCTCCATCTGGCCCAGTCAGGGATTATTAAGGGTGAACAGCCATCTAAACCCTTTCTTCTTATTATTATTATCATTTTTATTTCTTTTTTCCTTTTGCATTTTATTTGTTTGTTTGTTTTTATTTGGTTTAGTTTCGTTTGTTTTTTTGTTTTTGGATTTTTTTGCTTGTTTGTTTTGTTTTTTGTTTTTGTTTTTGTTTTTGTTTCTGCTAAAAGTCCACAGGCCCAAAATACAAACAGACAGCCCAAATAAAGGACACACCAAGAACAGCAAGTGGAGAAAATCTGGGAGATGGCAACACTGAACTCCACAAAACTCCTATGACAGAAGGGTGCTCAACTAAGGCAAGGAAGCAGAGCAGGTTAACCCAAGGAAAGAACAAAAATAAATAAATAAATAAAGAGCAAGCAAGAACAGACACCCAAAATGGACAAAAAAAGAATCAGTCCATCACCAAAAGGAAAGGAAAAATCCCCAGAAAGAACACAAAATGAAACAGAAGCACCTGGAATATCAGATAAGGAATTCAAAAGAATGATGATAGACAAGTTCAGTGAGCTTAGCCACATCAAAGAAAACTGTAAACAACTCCAGGAGAACTACAAAGAACTCCAGGGAAATTACAAAAAACTCCAGGGGAATTACAAAGAACTCCAGGGAAGTTACAAGGAACTTACTGAGAACTACAACAGCATGAAAAAGGACATGGAAACTATCAATAAGGGCCAGGAGGAAATGAAGAATACAATTTCTGAATTGAAGAATACAGTAGAAGGAATCAACAGTAGGCTAGAGGAAGCAGAGGACCAGATCAGCAAGTTGGAGGATAATGTAGACAAATACTCCAAGACAGTACAAGAGAACAAAAAAAGGCTGAACAAGACAGAAGAGGCATTAAGAGAGCTGCAGGACAACATGATATGTAACAACATCCGTATCATAGGTATACCAGAAGGAGAAGAGAAACAAGGAATGGAAAACCTGTTCAAAAAAGTCATGATAGAAAATTTCCCTAACATGATGAGTGAAAACATGAATCCAGTTCAGGAAGCACAGAGGGTCCCAATGAGGATCAACCCAAACAGACCAACACCAAGGCACATTATTATTAAAATGGCGAATTTCAAAGACAAAGAGAGAATCCCAAAAGCATCAAGAGAGAAAAGACAAATAACATACAAAGGGGCTCCCATAAGGCTATCAAATGATTATTCACCAGAAACAGTTCAAGCCAGAAGGGAATGGCAAAAAGTATTTCAACTCATGGTAAACAAAGGCCTGCAACCAAGAATACTCTACCCAGCAAGGCTCTCATTCAAGATAGAAGGAGAAATAAGGAGCTTCCCAGACAAAAAAAGACTGAAAGAATACATCTCTACCAAAAAAGCATTGCAGGAAATGCTAAAGGGTCTGCTCTAAAAATAAGTAAACAAATAAAACGAAGAAACAGAGAAAGCCAAAGAGGAATACAGACGCAAAGGGAGAAAATGGCAATGAATAAGTATCAATCAATAATCAGCTTAAATGTAAATGGATTAAATACACCAATCAAAAGACATAGGGTAGCCGAATGGATAAGACAACAGGACCCACATATATGCTGTCTTCAAGAGACCCACGTCTGAACAAAAGATCGACACAGATTGAGAGTGAAGGGATGGAAAACTATATATCAAGCAAATGGACATGAAAAAAAAAGCTGGAGTGGTAATACTGATTTCAAATAAAATAGATTTTACAATGAAGGACATAAAAAGGGACAAAGATGGACACTTCATAATACTTAAGGGAACAATCCATCAAGAAGAAATAATTCTGACAAACATATATGCACCTAACATAGGAGCTCCAAAATATATAAGGAAAATCTTGGAAGACTTTAAGAAAGACATAGACAGCATCACACTAATAATAGGGGATTTTAATACCCCACTATCAATGATGGACAAACCTTCCAAAAAAAAAATCCCCAGAGGTGTTGTGGCATTGAACAACACTCTAGAGGAAATGGACCTAACTGATGTATACAGACTCTTTTACCCCAAAGAAACAAAATACACATTCTTTTCAAATGCACATGGATCATTCTCCAAGATAGACCACATGGTATGTCACAAGACAAGCCTCCACAAATACAGGAAAACTGAAATCATACAAAGTATCTTCTCAGATCACAATGGCTTGAAACTAGAAACCAAATTCAAGGGAAAAAAACAAAAATTCTCTAACTCATGGAGACTGAATAGCATGCTTTTAAGCAATGAAGGGGTCAACAATGAGATCAAAAATGAAATCAAAAAGTTCCTGGAAACAAATGACAATGAACACACAACAGCCCAAAACCTATGGGATATAGCAAAGGCAGTTCTCAGGGGGAAATTTATAGCAATACAGGCCTTCCAGAAACGGTTACAAGAAGTTTATAAAAATGACCTAACCACAAAGCTGCAAGAACTAGAGGAGCAACAACAAACAAAGCCCAGAGCAAGTAGAAGGAAGGAAGTCATCAAGATCAGAGCAGAACTAAATAACTCAGAGATTCAAACTATAATTTGAAGAATCAACAAGTTCAGGGGCTGATTCTTTGAAAAAATAAATAAAATTGACAAGCCTTTATCCACACTCATCAAGAAAAAGAGAGAGAGGACCCAAATAAACAGAATCAGAACTGAAAGAGGGGAAATCACAACTGATACCTCAGAAATACAAAAGATTGTAAGAAATTACTACAAACAACTCTATGACAAAAAATATGAAAACCTGGATGAAATGGACACATTTATGGAAAGGTATAATCTACCAAAACTGAACCCAGAAGAAGCAGAAAGCCTGAATAGGCCAATAATAACTAGTGAAATTCAAGAAGTAATCCAAAATCTCCCAAAGCACAAAAGCCCTGGACCAGATGGCTACACAGGTGAATTTTACCAAACATTTCAAGAAGAACTAACTCCTATCCTCCTCAAACTATACCAAAAAATTCAGGAGGAGGGAAGACTCCCAAACTCTTTCTATGAGGCCAATGTTATTCTAATCCCAAAACCAGGGCAAGATATAACTAAGAAAGAAAGCCTCAGAACAATATCTCTGATGAACATAGATGCTAAAATTCTCAACAAAATATTGGCCAATCGGATTCAGCAGTATATTACAAAGATCATACACCATGATTAAGTGGGCTTCAACCCAGGGATGC
Source organism: Noctilio leporinus (assembly GCA_004026585.1). Classification (NCBI taxonomy): domain Eukaryota; kingdom Metazoa; phylum Chordata; class Mammalia; order Chiroptera; family Noctilionidae; genus Noctilio; species Noctilio leporinus. The sequence goes on along the minus strand of PVIW01014303.1, from coordinate 1,149 downwards.
AAGGATGGTACAACATTCGTAAATCAATCAATGTAATACACCACATCAACAAAGTGAAAGATAAAAACCATATGATCATATCAATAGATGCTGAAAAAGCATTTGATAAAGTGCAGCAACCATTTATGATAAAAACTCTCAGCAAAATGGGAATAGGGGGAGCATACCTCAACATCATAAAGGCCATCTATGAGAAACCTGAAGTCAACATCACACTTAATGCACAAAATCTGAAAGCTTTCCCCCTAAGATCAGGAACGAGACAAGGCTGCCCACTTTCTCCACTTCTATTCAACATTGTCTTGGAAGTTCTAGCTATAGCCATCAGAGAAGAAAAAGGAATCAAAGGTATCCAAATTGGAAAGGAGGAAGTCAAACTGTCATTATTTGCAGATGATATGACAGTGTATATACAAAACCCGATTGATTCCACCAAAAATTTACTCAACCTAATAAGCAAATTTAGCAAAATAGCTGGATATAAAGTCAATATCCAGAAATCAAAAGCATTTTTGTCTACCATTAATGAAACAACAGAAATAGAAGCTACAGAACAAATCCCATTTACCATAGCACCAAGAAAAATAAAGTACCTAGGAATCAACTTAATTAAGGAGATAAAAGACTTGTACTCAGAAAACTACAGAACAATGAAAAAGAAATCAAGGAAGACACAAATAAATGGAAGCATACCATGTTCGTGGATGGGAAGAATTAACATCATTAAAATGTTCATACTACCCAAAGCAATCTACATATTCAATGCAATCCCAATTAAAATACCAATGACAGACTTCACAGAAATAGAAAAAATACTTCAAAAACTATTATGGAGCCAAAAACACCCATGAATAGCCACCACAATCTTGAGAAAGAAGAACAAGGTAGGAGGAATCACAATACCGGACTTCAAATAATACTACAAGGCTACTGTCATCAAAACTATCTGTTACTGGCATAAGAATAGACATATAGATCAATGGAACAGAATAGAGAGCCCAGAAATTAACCCAGGACTCTATGGTCAACTCATATTTGACAAAGGGGCAAGGAACATCCAATGGAGTAAAAACAGTCTCTTCAACAAATGGTGTTGGGAGAACTGGACAGCAACATGCAAAAAGATAAAACTAGACCACCAACTTACAC
>PVIW01014302.1:0-23995 GCA_004026585.1 Noctilio leporinus | reverse complement strand
AGAAAGAGAAATCAATATTAATAAAGAAAAGGTTTAGGTTTCTGTTCACCCTTTATGGTCTCTGTTGGTCCCGGTGGAGCTAGGACCAGTGGGTTTTATCAGGAAGAAAAGAAAGGAGAAAGAAAGAAAGAAGGAAAAAAAAAAAAGAGGAAGGAAGAAAAGAATAAAGAATGGGTTTAGAAAGGCTGGGGAAGGGAGGAATACTTAGATTGAGGACTGGGAATGTGTTATAGCCACAGAGTGAACAGACTTTAATTCGAGAGTAGGGGAGGGTCATGGGTATTTAGGTGGATTGAGGTATAGGGGGGATTAAGAATATGTGAGGAGTAACTTTTGCAAAGGATATGTTGGGCTTAATAGTTCATATTGCTCTCGGTATAATTCAGGTGCTTGAGATTGGCAGCAATCCCTTTCCTGATGCTGCCTCTTCTTCTTGGTCAGGACTTTACAGTCTATAGTCTATATTCTAGCCAGTGTTGGTGCGTGGCAGGGCCTCTGATTGTCACAGTAGGGCTGATTCTAAGTGTCCACCCCCAGGTAGGCTGGGCCTTCAGCAGCCTGGCTGGGTTTTAGGGCTACCGGTGTTCTGGAGCCCGCAGGAAGCCCCCTCCCACTCCTGGGGGAGGTTCCGGCCCAGGACGCGCCCCCAGCACTTCTGCAGGGCAGCCGGCAACTTCGCTGGTCCCTGTGAAGACTCGTCCCACCCCCGCAGTTCCGGGAGGAGGCCAGGCCTGTCAGTCAACACTGTCCGGGGTCCGCCTACACTGTCCCGCCCTTCCGGGGCGGGCACCACACCCCCAAGCCAACCAGCTCTCCTCGGAGTCCTTTAAGCGGCCTCTGTGATGAGCCCCTCCAAGGCGTGGGTGGTGCAGCCTTTGTCTCCGGCAATGGCTGGTCTCCCGCCACTAGTTCCCGGCTCGCAGGCTCGCGGCCTGGAGTTTCCCGCGGAGCCTGGGGGCCTGTGTGGTTGCACAGGGCTGGGCCTCCCCCCTCGCAAGGGCTTCTAGCTGCTGTTTCCCTGGTGGCCCAGCAGCTCTGTTTTCGGCCCTCTCGCTGCCCCGCTGGTGCACTTCCCGCTCCCCCGCTCAGGCTTCCCACAGGACTCTTCTCCTCCGCCTCTAGCCCCTCCCGGAGCCTCCTCTCCCTGTTGCCGGGGTGGGTCTCTCACACAGTCCCTCCCCTGCAAGAGTTCAATTCCGGGTTCCCTACGGCATTCGCCCTCGCTGCCCGCACTTCTCTGTTGAGACTTCCAGTCACCAGCGAGCCCGGAACTGGCCCCAGTCAAATGCACCCCTCCGGGCAGAGCCGCCCCTGCCCACAGCCGACCTCGGCACACCGGCCGGTCGGTCGGGAATGCCTTACCTACTGTCCTGCTGGCCTCCTCTGCCTCTGTGCTCTGCTCCCCTGTGTCCAGATGCTGCCCGTTCCAATCCCTATGGTCCTGAAGCCGTCTCACGCTCCTTATCCTGTCCTGTAGCTGCTTTGGTACTCGAGAACACCATCAGCACTGCTCTCTACTCTGTCGCCATCTTGGAGATCTCCCCCATAATTTCTTTATATATTTTGGAAATCAAACCCTTGTCTGAGGTATCATTGACAAATATGTTTTCCCATATATTTGAATTTTGGGGGTGTTTTCTTCAGCTGAACAGAAACTTTTCAGTTTGATATAGTCCCATTTGTTTATTTCTTTTTTTATTTCCTTTACCCTTGGAGAAGTATCAGTAAACATATTTCTGCATAGGATATCTAAAATTTTTCTGCCTATATTTTTTCTCCAGGACCTTTATGGTGGCACTGCTTATGTTTAAATCCTTTATCCCTCCTAAGTTTATTCTGGTATATGGTGTAAGCTGGTTTTATTTTTTTAGATGTTGCTGTCCAGTTCTCCCAACACCATTTGTTGAAGAGACTGTTTTTCCATAGTTTTGTGTTCCTTCCCCGTTTGTTGAATATTAATTGACCATAGAGTCCTGGGTTTATTTCTGGACTCTCTATTTTGTTCCATTGATCTATATGTCTATTTTTATGCCAATAGCAGACTGCTTTGATGACAGTAGCCTTGTAGTATAGTTTGGTTTCCATTATTGTGATTCCTCCTACCTTGTTCTTGTTTCTCAAGATTGCTGTGGCTATTCATGGGTGATTTTGGCTCCATATAAAATTTTGAAGTATTTTTTCTATTTCTGTGAAGTCGGTGATTGTTATTTCAATTGGGATTGCATTGAATCTATAGATTGCTTTGGGTAACATGGACATTTTAATGATGTTAATTCTTCCCATACATAAACTTGGTATATGTTTCCATTTATTTGTATCTTCCTTGATTTCTTTCTTCATTGTTCTGTAGTTTTCTTAGTACAGGTCTTTTACCTCCTTGGTAAAGTTCACTCCTATGGACTTTATTTTTCTTGTTGCTGTGGTAAATGGGATTTGTTTTCTAGCTTCTACCTCTGATGTTTCATTATTGGTATACAAAAATAGTTTTGATTCCTGGATATTGGCTTTATATCCAGCTATTTTGCTAAATTTGCTTATTAGGCCAAGTAAGTTTTTGGTGGAGCCTATCTGTTTTTGTATGTACAGTATCATATCATGTACAAATATGACAGTTTAACTTCCTCCTTTCCAATTTGGATACCTTTGATTCATTTTTCTTCTCTGATAGCTATGGCTAGAAATTCCAAGACGATGTTGAACAGAAGTGGAGAAAGTGGACAGCCTTGTCTTGTTTCTGATCTTAGGGGGAAAGCTTAATTTTTTGCCTGTTCAGTATGATGTTGGCCTCAGGTTTCTCATATATTGCTTTTTTTATGTGCATGTATGCTCCCTCTATTCCCATTTTGCTGGGTGTTTTTATCACAAATGGTTGCTGTACTTTATCAAATGCTTTTTCAGCATCTATTGATATGATCATATGGTTTTTGTCTTGATGTGGTGTATTTGTTGATTTACCAATGTTGTACCATCCTCGCATCCCTGGGATGAAACCCACTTGATTATGGTGTATGATCTTTTGAATTTATTGCTGGATCAGGTTGGCCAGTATTTTCTTGAGAATCTTAGCATGTATGTTCAACAGAGATATTGGCCTGTTGTTTTCTTTCTTAGTTGAGTCTTGACCTGGTTTTGGGATTAGAATAATATTGGCCTCATAGAAAGAGTTTGGGAGTCTTCCCTGTTGTTGGATTTTTTTGAAAGACAAATACCATATGATCACCCCTTTCAGGACAATAATGAACAAAAAAAAACAAATAAGCAAACCTGAACCAGATACATCAATACAATGAATAGATCTACTGTGGGTAAAAGGGAGGGGTTTGGTGAGAGGGGAGAGGAAGAAGCAAAGAAGGGGAGCTGTTTAGTCAAGGAACTAATATAGAAGAACCATGGACATGGACAACAAGTGGGATTGACTTTGGGGAGGAGTGGGTAGGTGGGGAAGGGGACAGAGGGAAGGAAAAAGTGGATGGATGTAATAAAATAACAATAAACTTAAAATTAAAAAAAAAGAAAGACAAAGCATATGATTATACCAATAGATGCTGAATAAGCATTTGATAACGTACATCAACCATTTATGATGAAAATACTCAGCAAAATGGGAATAGAGGCAGCATACCTCAACGTCACGAAGGCCATATATGAGAAACCTGAAGCAAAATCATACTCAATGGGCAAAAAATTAAGGGTTTCCCCCTAAGATCAGGAATGAGACAAGGCTGTCCACTTTCTCCACTTCTGTTCAACATCATCTTGGAATTTTTAGCCATAGCTATCAGAGAAGCAAAGAGAATCAAATGTATCCATATTGGAAAGGAGGAAGTCAAGCCTTCATTATTTGCAGATGATATGATAGTGTACATTCAAAACCTGATAGGCTCCACCAAAACCTTACTTGACCTAATAAGCAAATTTAGCAAAATAACTGGATATAAAGTCAATATTCAGAAATCAAAAGCATTTTTGTATACCAATGATAAAACATCAGAAATAGAAGCAAGAAAACAAATCCCATTTACCATAGCAACAAGAAAAACAAAGTCCTTAGGAGTAAACTTTACCAAGGAGGTAAAAGACCTGTACTCAGAAAACTACAGAATATTGAAGAAAGAAATCAAGGAAGATACAAATTAATGGAAGCATATACCATGTGCATGGATGGGAAGAATTAACATCATTAAAATGTCCATGTTACCCAAAGCAATCTATAGATTCAATGCAATCCCAATTAAATTACCAATGACATACTTCACAGAGATAGAAAAAATACTTCAAAAACTTATATGGAACCAAAAACACCCGCAAATCACCACAGCAATCTTGGGAAAGAAGACCAAGGTAGGAAGAATCACAATACCGGACATCAAACTATACTACAAGGCTACTGACATCAAAACTACTGATACTGGCATAAGAATAGGCATATAGATCAATGGAACAGAATAGAGAGTCCAGAAATAAACCCAGTTCAATTAATATTCAACAAAGGGGGAAGGAACATAAAATGGAGAAAAAACAGTCTCTTCAACAACTGGTGTTTGGAGAACTGGATAGCAACATGCAAAAAGTTAAAACTAGACAACCAACTTACACCATACACCAGAATAAACTCAAGATGGGTAAAGGACTTAAATATAAGTATTGTTACCATAATAGTCCTGGAGAAAAATATAGGCAGAAAAAAATTAGATATCGTATGCAGAAATATGTTTAGTGATACTTCTTCCAGGGCAAAGGAAATCAAAGGACAAATAAACAAATGGGACTATATCAAACTGAAAAGTTTCTGTTCAGCTAAAGAATATACCAACAAAATTCAAAGGGAACCAACTGTATGGGAAAGCATATTGGCCAATGATACCTCAGTCAAAGGTTTGATATCCATGATATATAAAGAATTAATGTGACTCAACACCAGGAAGACAGGTAGCCCAATTAAAAATGGGCAAAGGACCTGAATAGACAACTCTCTGAAGAAGACATACAAAGGGCCCAAAGGCATAAGAAAGAATGATCAACATCACTAGCCATCAGAGAGTTGCAAATTAAAACCACAATAAGAGATCTCCTCATACCTGTCAGAATGGCAGTCATCAACAAATCAACAAAGAACAAGTGTTGGTGAGGATGTGGGGAATTTGAACCCTGGTGCACTGCTGGTGGGAATGCATGCTGGTGCATCCGCTATGGAAAACAATATGTAGTTTTCTTTAAAAACTAAAAATGGAACTTCCTTTTGATCCAGCAATTCCCTTACTATGACTACACCCGAAGAACCCTGAAATACCAATTCATAAGAACCTATGTACCCCTATGTTCATAGCAGCACTATTTACAATAGCCAAGTGCTGGAAACAGCCTCAGTGCCCATCAGTGGATGGTTGGATGAAGAAACTTTGGTACATTTACACAATGGAATACTACACAGCAGAAAGAAGGAACTCCTAACCTTTGCAACAACATGGATGGAACTAGAAAGTATTATGCTTAGTGAAATAATCCAGTCAGTGAAAGACAAGTGCCATATGATCTCACACATTACAAGACAATAATGAAGAAAATGAACAAGTAAAATAGAACTAGATACATGAATACAATGAATAGGCCTTCAATGGGCAGGAGGGAAGTGGGAGAGGTGAGAAAGAGGCAAAGAAGGGGAACTGTTTAGTCAAGGAACTAGCATGGAAGAACCATGGACATAGACAAAAAGAGGGATTGCCTTTTGGGGGAGTGGGTGGGTGGGGGAGGGGGCAGAGGGACGGGAAAAGGTGATACATGTAATAAAATAATTAAATTTAAAAAAGGTAATTTTATATAATTATATTATAAATGATGGTAATAAAACTGTAAACAGAATTTAAGCCTTTCTGTACTTTACTGAATTGGTAAAATATAACTACAGCGAACCCACAGGTCGCTGGTTCAATTCCCGGCCAGGGCACATGACCAGGTTGCAAGCCAGGTCTCCAGCTAGGTCTGTAGCTGGAGGCAGGTGAAAGGCAACCATACATTAATGTCTCTCTCCCTCTCTCCCTTCCCTTCTCTCTGAGGATAATAAATTATATTATCCTCAAAATTCTATGCGAAGTTATACACTCAAAAAAGCATTTATCTTACTCCATCTGGGATGCTATAATGAAATATCACTGACAGCATACCTCATTAACAATAGAAATTTATTTCTCATAGTTCTGGAGGCTGAATAGTCCATGATTGAAGCACCAGTTTGTCACATTTGGGGAGGGTCCTCTTCCTGGCTCATAGCGTGCACCTTTTCCCAATGTTCTCATGTGGTGGAAGGGGCTAGAGAACTTTCTGAAACTTCTTTTATAAGACTCTAATTCCATTAATGAGGGTTCCACCATCATGATCTAAGTACCTCTGAAATTCCCACCTCCTAATACCATCATCTTTGAGAGTTAGGATTTCAACATATGAATTTTGGAGGAACAGAAACATTCAGACCATAGCAGAATTTTACAATAGAGTTTTAACTTTCAGGAAGTTAAGGAAAATAAAACAGAGAAATGAAAAGTAGAGAAAAATAAAACAAACAAAAAAGGCAGAACTAAGCCATAATATATCATTAAATTAAATTCTGTGTAAATTTCCTAAATCCACCAATTCAAAGAGATTGTCAGAGTGGATAAACAAACATTACCTAATTATATACTTTCTGTAAAAAAAAAAAAAAAACACAAAAACTCAGTTCAAATATAATGGTAAAAGTAGGTCAAGAAGTAAGAAGATATTAAAATATATCCATGTACTATACGAATATTAACCAAGAGCAAGCAGTAGTGGTGATAGTAATAACAATGTAGACTTCAGAGCAAAGATATTTACCATGGATAAAGAAGAATACTACATAATGGTGAAATAATCGATTTACTAAGAATACCTAGCAATCCTGAATGTATAAAAGCAAAGAACAGCCATGAAAAATATCCTAAAGAAAAATGAATGGAACTAGAAGTAAAAATAGACAAATCTACATTTATATATTTGGAGACTTCAACATCCATATCTCAACAAATAAAGATACAAAATAATTTAAAATCAACCAAGATCTAATTGATATTTATAGAATTCTCCACCCAACAACAGCAGAATACACAAAACTCTGATGAAGAAATCAAAGAAGATCAAAATAAGAGACATACTGTGTTCATGGATTAGAAGAGTCAACATAGAAAAGATGTTAATTGTCCCTAAATTTGATATATATTGAATGCAATTGCTATAAAAATCCCAGCAAGATGTTTTCAATAGGTTATTCTAAAATATGTGGAAAAACAAAAGAACTAAAATAGTAGATAAAATAATCCTGAAAAAGAATAAAATTCTATCTAATTTAAAAACTATTGTATATCTATAGTAATCAAGACTGTGTGGTATTGATTGTTCAATAGACATATACACTAATAGAATAGAGTAGAGGACTGAGAAACAGGCCTCAAAAAAGCACATTCAACTGATTTGTTGCAAAGGTGCAAAAATAATTCAGTGCAAAGATTATCTTTTAAACAAATTGTGCTAGAATAATTAGATATCTATAGTCCTGTCAACCCCACCCCTCCAAATGACATAAGCTTCACATCTCATTCAAAATTTAAATCCAAATGGACAATTGGCTTTTATTTTTTATTTTAAAAATATTTTTAGATGAATGAATTTATTTTTAGAAAGAGGAGAAGGGAGAGAGAAAGAGAGGAAAAGAAACATCAGTCAGTTGCCTCCCACATGCCCCAACCGGGGACCTGGCCTGCAATCCAGGCATGCACCCTGACTGGGAATCAAACTGGTAACATTTTGGTTTGCAGGACGATGCCATACCCACTTAGCCACACCAGTCAGGGCTGGATGATAGACTTTTATATATAAGTTAAAATCATAAAACTTTTAATCGTTAGGTTCCAGGTCTTATTGAAGAATTCTTAGAACTGACACAAAAAACAGTCTTTAAAAGAAAACAAAATGAGCCCTGTCTGATGGCTCAGTCGATAGGTGCCAGCCTGCAAACCAAAAGTCACTGGTTTGATTCCCCAGCCAGGGCACATGACCAGGTTGCAAGCCATGTCTCCAGCCAAGTCCATGGCTGGAGACAGGTGAAAGGCAACCATACATGGATGTCTCTCTCCCTCTCTATCTCTCTCCCTACCCCCCTTCTGAAAATGATAAAATCTTAAAAAAACAAAACAAAACACAAAACAAAATGAACTGGACTTTCCAAAATTTTCTTTATGACTTTGTTAAGAGGATGAACAGACAAGCTACACACTGGGAGAAAATATTTACAAACCATATATCTGAAAAAGGACTCATGCCCTTTTTCACTCATGTGGGTGGTGGCACAGTGGATAAGGTGCCAGCCTGAGAACCCAAAGGTTGCTGGTTCAATTCCCCATCCAGGGCACATAACCAGGTTGCAAGCCAGGTCTCTAGCCAGGTCCATAGCTGGAGACAGGTGAAAGGCAACCACACATTGATGTCTCACTCCCTCTCTGCCTCTCTCCCTCCCCCTTTCTCTAAAAATAATAAAATACTTTTTTTTAAAGAAAGGACTCATGGATAAATATATAAACTCAGATTCAACACTAAAAAAGGGAAGGAAAACAAACAATTGACAAAAGGCATAAAGAGGAATTTCACCAAAGAGCATATATGGATAGCAAATAAGAACATGTAAAAAATTTTCAACATCCTTAGCTCTTAGGGAAATGCAAATTAGAGCCACAATGAGTTATCACTGCACATTTACCACAATGGCTAAAAATACTGCCAACAGATGCTAGCAAGGATTTGGAGACAATGATATCTACTCACGAGTTGCTGGTGGGAATGTGAAATGATACAACCACTGTGGGGAAGTTTGACAGTTTCTTATAAAACTAACATGATCTTACTCTACAACTCATCATATTGCACCGTTGGGCATTTATTCCAGAGAAATGAGAGCTTATGTTTACAGAAAACATTGTAAACAAATATTTATAGCACCTTTATTCAGAATAGCCCCAAACTGAAAACCACCCAGTTATCCTTCAGTGGGTGAATGGTTAAGACAACTGTGGCACAACTGTACCATGGAATAGTACTCAACGATAAAAAGTAACAGGCAATTAATACACAAAACAACTTGGCCATATTTCATAGGCATTATACTGAATGAAAAAAGGTCAGTCTCAAATGTGGCATATTGTATGATTCTAATTGTATAACCTTCTTGAAATGTTAATTACAGAGGTGGAGAACATAGTAATGACTGACATGAGTTAGGAATAGTGGAGGGAAGGGAAGTATAAAGGGGTAGTACAGGAACATCTTTGTGGTGATGGAATACTTCTATATCTTTTTTTTTTTTTAAGATTTTATTTCATTATTTTTAGAAAGAGGGGAAGGGAGAGAGGCAGAGAGGGAGAGAGACATCAATGTATGGTTGCTTTTCACCTTCCTCCAGCCACAGACCTGACTGGAGACCTGGCTTGCAACCTGGTTATGTGCCCTGGCTAGGGAATCAAACCTGCGACTCCTGGGTTCGCAGGCCGGCGCCTTGTCCACTGTGCTACCAGCCAGGGCCATATATCTTAATTGCTGTAGTGATTACCATAGAAACCTCTACATGTTATAAAGTGGCACAGAAGTATATATACATGTCATACCAATATCAATTTCCTGGTTTTGATATTGTATTATAGTTACATACATCTATCCATTGGCGGAAGTGACTGAAGGTAGATAGGACCTCTCTGTGCTGTGTTTGCAATTTCCTGAGTTTCTATAATTACTTAAGAATAAAATGTTTCTAAAAATTGTTTAAAGTAGTAGAATTAATAAACTAATTTGCTAAGAGCAGCTGGCCTAGCTATATTTTAAAATTCATGCCATAAGTATTTGTCAATTGGATTTCATCACTGACACCACTGTACACTGTATAGGGGATGCTGCCCTTGGCCCTACTGCTAATGCTGCTTCTAGATACTGGATTTTCTAGTGGCTGCTGCTCTTACCACTGTAGATATGGCATTGAATTCCATCTTTGCCTCTTTGAATCATTCCTTTCTGACCAAACATTAGGTTGGAGTTGTGACTGTGCAGTAAAGAATTAACTTGGCAGGCCTGGGGTGTTCAAATACAATGCATTCCACCAAAACATTTGTACATTCCAAAGACAGATCTTGACAAAGTCCTGAAAGATAACCCCTAAGTCCTTGGACTGTCCCACCTGATTAGTGTCTTTGTTTACCTGGGGCTTTAGACCACACCAGATAGTTTATGTTAACAGTGTGATTTATAATGGGGCCGTGGACCTTGCAATATTAGTTTGACCTCTGCATGGGCTGGACACTGAGGAACTAAAGTCAGCCACACAGGTGTTCCATGCCTACGTGACATTCCCAGTAAAATCCTGGGCACCAAGGCTCAGATGAGCTTCCTAATTGTCACGCATCTTTCTGGGACAATAAAACACTGGCCATAAAACTCCACTGAATGAGGACAACTGGAAACTCATGCCTTGTCTTGTCCTGGACTCTGCTTTATGTGCTGATTTAAATTAGTAACCTTTCACTGTAATAAATCATAGCCATGAATATAAAACCATTTTCTGAGTTCTAGCAAATCATTGAATCCAGGGGTGATCTTCAGGACCCTGCCATACTGATAAGCCATAGATCATATTTTCTTAGCTGCAAATGGAATGTGAAAATGTGAATATCTGGGTTTTGTAGCTTTTTCCATTGGAGCTATTATATAATAGAGTATGCATAATGTATTACCTTACAAAAAAGTGAATAAAAGTGAAATACATCTAGCCCTAAGGATTTTCAATAAGCATCTATAGGACTGTATAAAGAAGTCCTAAAAGTTAGTATGACCAAGGTACAAGAAAAATAGACTTACAAAATGTACTTTACAAAAGAAATGCAATAGGCTTGTTAATATATGAATACATGTTCTACTACTTACTTATCAAAAATGTAAATTAAATCCACAAGGAGATACCAGTGAAACATATCAGATTGACAAAGAAATTGGAACAGTTATAATATTAAGCACTGTAGAGTATGTGAATCTTAATCCCAGGTACCTGGTGTCATAGGGATAAAAAACATTAAGCATTCAAATATAAGGATATTATGCAGTATTTTATCACAATGTTGTGTATATGTGCCAAAATATACTCCTGAAACTAAAACAAATGACCATCAGTGGGGAATGCTTGAATGCAATGTGGTATAATCCCTATCGTGGAATATTATACAGCAATGTAAAAGAATGAATTATAGGTAAGCTGGTATTAACTAAGATAATTCAAATACATTAAAGTACATAAAAATTGTTTAAATCCTTTCACCATTTTCACCCAGTCCCCCAACCCTCCTCCCCTCTAGAAGTGCATATAATCTTAAATTTTAAAAAACATGACTTTTTGAACATTGAAAAATATAAAAATGGTCATTAAAAATGCATGTCTTAAAAAAAAAAATGCATGTCTGGCCCTGGTTGGTGGCACAGTGGATAAAGCGCCGGACTGCGAACTCAAAGATTGCTGCTTCCATTCCCAGCCAGGACAACATAACCAGGTTGCAAACGAGGCATCCAGCCAGATCGGTAGCTGGAGGCAGGTGAAAGGCAACCATACATAGATGTTTCTCTCCCTCTCTGCCTCTCTTCCTTTCCCTCTCTCTGAACATAATAAATAAAATCTTTTTAAAAATTCATGTCTGTCAGATGATTGTAGAGGTGAATAAAGAGTAGGAGGTAATAAGCAAAATGCTATTTACATATTTATGTCATATATAATATAAACCCATGTATATAAGAATATACACAGGGTGGGGGCAAAAGTAGATTTACAGTTGTGAGAACATGAAACACAGTTTATTCTTGTATTATTTATTAATTATTGTATTATTTTCCAAACAACCATAAACCTACTTTTGCCCCACCCTGTATGCATAAAGCATTATTTTAAATGGTAGCATCAAAATCATATAGCAGTTACCTCAAGGTGGCAAGATTTAGAGTGATGTTCACTTAATTTATAAAATATTTAGTGTTTGAATTTTAATGATTAATATACATTCAATATATAATGAGTAAATTCATCACAGGAAAAAGGGGGGGATGCTTCTCAAGTTTCTTGCTTGAGCATCAGGGTGGATTGTGGGATTCATCCATTCATTATACAAGTATTTTTGAACATTTAAAATATGCCACAGATCATTCTAGGTCCTGAAGTTACAGCAATGCACAAAGCAAACAAAAATCCATCTCCCCTGGTGGTATTTACAGTATACTAATGGGGAGAGAAGGATATGACTAAAGGGGAAACGTACAGTGTTGGTGAACAGGAGGATATATACAAAGGAAGTAATTTGTAATCTGTTAATTCTGAAAATAGTAAAATTTATATAATGTTAGTAACCAATGTTACCCTAATAGATTTATTTTAAAAAGAAAATATGAAGACATATTCAATCAGAGAGGTGAGGTTGGCAGTTGGATTATGGACCTAGAATTCATAGACCAAGACTGTAGATACAGATATGGAAGCAGATAGCATATAAAATGGTGTTTCTGACCTCTTTTCCTGAGTCTGATCACGTCCCACTGCAGACACTTTACAGAGGAAATACTAAGGAAAAACAGGCAGCTGACAGGGGATGTTGCTATGCAACAGATGAGGGAAGTCATCCAGCCAGGCAGAACTGGTGTTGGCCCTTGGGGACCAAATGCTGTGGTCCTTCCTGGCATTAGCTTTCTTTCTTTCATATGCAGACTCCTAGCAGGAGCTGATGCCAGGACAAATGTGAAGTGTACAGAGAGATCTGCCTTGGATTTTTGGAAAGTGTCAGTTCAGGTTGGATCACCTCACATTTTTGTATCATTTTCTACCTTTGTGCATCTCTCCTGTGATTCTGGAAATACAGCAGCATGTATATCCTTGTCTTGGGGTGGGACCCCAGCCAAGTGCTCCTTGTGCTGCCCATTTTACATATTGAGAATGCAGGCTCAGAGACATGGAGTGACCTGAGTGGGCTCACGCAGCTAGTGTGATAAAGTGCAGACTGGCCCTTTATCCCAGGAATTGAGGCCCAGCCATGGAAGGAACCAACACAAGCATTTACTCTGAATCTGCGCTTGCCATTGCTCAAATACACAAGTGCCTGATTGTCCCGGTTGTTCCAGTGGGCACCAGGAAGGCCTCTGGGGCAGCGTGTTTGTGCCACTCAAATGAAGTCCGGGCAGTGGGAGTGGGAAGTAGACCCTAAGGAGCAATAATAGTCCCACCCCTTACCCCACACATCAGGCCCCGCCTTTTCCCTAATGTGTCTCTCAGTTCTGTCCCTCCCCTCATTGGCCGGCCCTCCTGTCAGGTTGCGTGCATCTCCATCGCCTTGCCTAGCACCACTTAAGTCGTGTGTAATTGCAGCAAGTGTTGGCTGCTGCTAACCTCATCTATTTTAGGACCCAGGAAAAGGAATGGCCAGAGATGATATACTAGCGGAGGTAGGAAAAGTCATGCTGTAGGATGGACTCAGGTAGAGGAGGTGGGTGGGGGGCTGGGGTCCTCTATCTGTCCTCCCAGGTGCAGAAAACCGCAAACCTTGCTTGTTTGGGGCAGACGTTGACAAGCAGGGGAGGTGGGGTGAATGTGGGTTTTAGAGTCAGGAAGACCCAGACCTACATTTTGCATTTTCTGTTTACCTGTTCATGCATGCAACGTGTCTGTGCGTCTTGATCTGTGAAATGGGGACCTTTACCTCCCAAGGATACTATGAGAGTTAAACAGCCCCAGTACAGATCATGCTATGATGTAGAAGCTGGCCCCTTCACGGACAAAATAAGTCCATTCCTGGGGCTGCACAAAGGGTAGGAAAGAAGTTAATGTTTATGAGTCTGGGAGCTGTTAAGGGAGGGGGGTCATACAGAATCATGTGGAAAGCAGACTTTTTCTACTTTCAATAGGGTAGTCTATCTGGACATTTCTTTTTCTGGGCTACAAAGCTTAGCACTTGTTGCAATTAGAGACCCCACACAGACTCGTTCTTAATAGTAACTTTTAAGTGGTGCTAGGCAAGGGGGTGGAGATGCATGCGACCTAACTGGAGGGGCCATCAGAGGGGAGGGATAGAACCAAGACGCAGTGCGGAAAAGGTAGGGGGCTGGTGTGTGGGTCAAGGGGTGGGACTTAGAAGCACAGTGCCTCTGTTTTGGGGAAGGGATATAGAAGAAGGGGAGGGACCGTTGTATACTGTAGACCTGGTTGGTAGTGGGGTGGTGTGTTGGCACAGGGGCGGAACTACCTCCCGCTGCACATGCGCGTCTTGGTATTTAGAACAAGGCTTTTGTTGGGAAAGCCGGCGGGACTCTTATTTGGTCGGTCAGCTGTTGCGCATGCGCACAACCTTGTGAGGCGGTGGGTGGTATATTAGGCAAAGAGGCGGGGTCGTCCTAGCTGCCGCGCTGGCATTTTCTCCTGGACAAGGAGAGGGTGCGGTTGCTGGGAGCCGAACACTGCAATCCTGATTCTCAGAGTCGTGAAGAAGGGAGGCAACGAGGTGGTTGAGGTTGGGGCCTGAGGCAAGGTGAGAATTAGCCGCATTTGCCCTCTGGCACGCCCCCCCCCCATTTTTCATCCCGATCCCTTTACCCTGGATTTTGATTCCCCTTGCACTCTCAGACCCTGATTCACACCTTTCACCTGGTCCTCCCTTATTCAGAATTCCTGTTCTCTCTCTCTGAAACCTTTCCATCGTTCAAAAAATCTCCACAGATTTCTGGTCCTCAATCTCATTCTAAACCTCCATTCAGTTTCCTAGATGCGGCTCCCGAACCCAATCCCTGTAGATTCAGACTTCTTATCTGCTTATTCTGAACCCCAATTTGAAGCTGCTCCCCTTCAGTAGCTCCTCGAGATTCAGAACCTCCCATCTGGACACCCATTCACTTTTATCCCCATCAATCCATCCCGTTCCCCACATTCAGCACCTCATCAGTCCCCATAATCAATCCCCAAACACCCCACCCCCAGATTTCATTCTTCGTATCTGCCCTCTGTAATCTAATGTCTCGCTCCTCCTCCACACCTCCAGGCTCTGCTCTTGCCAGAGGGACTGGAGCCATGGAACAGAAAATGGACTGTGGTGAGGGCCTTCTCGGCTTCCAGGTGAGATCTCTACCCGTACCTCTATTTCCCCAGCTGACAGTTCCCCCCTGAGCCCTTTGGACACCCTCTTGGTGCCTGGACTCCGTCGTCTTTCAAATTCCCAGTGTTTATCGAGGGGGGAGGGGCGTCTCTTTTCAGCCAACAGTCGCTAGCTCATAGAAAGGGGAGACCCTGTTAGTAGTCAGGGCAATCTGCCCAGAGAATGCGGGTTGGATAAGGAACCATTTTTTCCCATAGCCCTGAGGGTGTAGAGCAGTCTGCCGCCCCCTCCCCCAATCACCCACCTCCACCCTCTCACACTCCTTGCATTCCCCACTCCCTGGAACCTCCCCACCTTATTCTCCTCAACTCCTCCTGAGGGCACCACCATCCCGGCCAGAGCTCTTAAGTCACACCACACTGCTCTGCTCTAACCTCATTGCTTCACTACCCCTGCTTTACCTCAACCCCTCCCCTCTTCCCACTCCACCCCTCTTTTAGCCCCTGTCCCACTCAGCCCCTACCAGTCAATTTGATATCACTGTGCCTCCCTCCTCAGTAGTCTAGATCTCTGCCTCAGCCCTCCTATTTTTGCACCAGCCCCCTCCTACGCCTCCCATGTGCTATTCCCCTTATCCCCTCAGCTCCCCATTTCGGAGGCCCAGAGATTTTAACTTTTCCCCTTGTATTTGCAGGCTGATACCTCTATAGAAGACAGCACCTTGCTGATGCAGACCCTGATGGAGGCCATCCAGATCTCAGAGGCTCCACCTACCAATGAGGCTCCTGACCGGAATTCACAGCCCCCAACAGCCAGTGAGACGGCTGATAATCAGGTTTCAGCAGCTGCAGCTAGGCCTAAAACAGCCTTTAAGGCCCAGAATGCCACACCAAATGGCCCAAATGCTGCCTGTGATTTTTCCCAGGCAGCCACCAATGAGTTAACTGCCAACAAGTCCAAGGTGGCCTTCAAGGCCCAGAATGCCACTACTAAGGTGGATCCAAATCAGGCTTTCAGTGCCAGTGAGATGCCAAACATTCGGCCTAAGACAGCCGTCAAGGCTTGGAATGACACCACTAAGGCCCCAACAGCTGATGCTCAGACTCAGAATATCAGCCAACCCAAGATGACCACTTCCCAGGCTGACATAGAGGCTGACCCAGGGATCTCTGAATCTGATGGTGCAACTGCACAGACATCAGCAGATGGTTCCCAGGCTCAGAATCTGGAGTCCAGGACTATAATTCGGGGCAAGAGGACCCGCAAGGTGAGATCCCTGCTAGCTCCATTTTGATTTGGGTTCTCTCTTTTCTTCCCTGAGGTTAATTGTTCTAAAAATGAAATATATATATATAGACAGAGATTTCTATATTATATATTTATATCTCTATCTGTTTATGTTCAGCTATGTTATAGGGGATGATAAGGTGAATATGGTCATTTCTGCCCTGTGAGTGTCCACAGACTGATAGGGAGATGAGATGTAATATCTACAATATGTATGTAATTCAGTTTATATTTTGATAGAAGCCACCATGTGTTAGGTCTTGAGCTAGGCACTCACACAGGTTATCTCACTCATGAAATCTTCAAGGTACCTCATACCACTTAGGAATCATAGTCTCAGTCTCACAGAGAAGGAACTAAATCCCAGAAAGGTGGAATGACTTGAGTGATCTTGTGGTACAAGCAGAGCCAGTTGTGGGCATAAGAAGAGAAGTAGCTTTGGCCCCCACCCTTGAGTTGATCCTGGCCTAGTTCACAGATGAAACTTCTGCCTGGAAGACGTTGGAAGACAAGGCCTGAACTCAGGGTGACCATTGGCTAGTGGGTCAGGCTGTCATTACAGGTTGAGGGCTTTAGGGGGCTTTCCTGGAATAGATAGGGTGAGGATACAGAAACAGCTGGTAACCCTGGACCTTCCTTTCTCTCTGTTGATTCAGATTAATAACTTGAATGTGGAAGAGAACAGCAGTGGAGATCAGAGGCGGGCCCCACTGCCTGCAGGGGCCTGGAGGTCTGCAGCGGTTCCAGTTACCTCTCAGAACCCACCTGGAGCACCTCCTAATGTGCTTTGGCAAACCCCATTGGCCTGGCAGAACCCATCAGGCTGGCAAAACCAGCCAGCCAGGCAGACCCCACCAGCACGTCAGAGCCTGCAAGCTAGGCAGACCCAACCAGCCTGGCAAAACCCAGTTGCTTGGCAAAACCCAGTGATTTGGCCAAACCCAGTGATCTGGCAGAACCCAGTGATCTGGCCAAATCCCATTGTCTGGCCTGGTCCTGTTGTCTGGCCAAACCCATTGGCTTGGCAGAACCCTCCTGGGTGGCAGACCCCACCTGGATGGCAGACCCCACCTGGATGGCAGGGTCCTCCAGATTGGCAAGGAACCCCTGACTGGCCGCTACCACATGACTGGCCACTGCCAACTGATTGGTCACTTCCCACTGACTGGCCACTTCCACCTGACTGGATCCCAACTGATTGGCCAGTTCCACCTGAATGGCAAAACCTGCGACCATCACCAAACTTGCGCCCCTCTCCCAACTCTCGTGCCTCCCAGAACACGGGTGCCTCACAGCCCCGAGATGTGAACCTTATTCAGGAAAGAGTAAGCACTATAACTCCCCATTCATATCTCCCATCTCTTGCTCTTTGTCACCCTTCCATCTATAACTCAACTAAATTTTATGAATATACCTTATAACTGAAAAAACTTCCTTTTCCTCTCCCAGGCGAATAAGTTGGTCAAGTACCTGATGCTTAAAGATTATACAAAGGTGCCCATCAAACGCTCAGGTAGGCATCCAGTACCCTGCCCTGGGGCTCTGCCCATTCTCTATGGAGATCCCTTTGCTTTTATATAAGTCTCCTCCTTCTATGGCTGATTATTCCTCTTTCACCCTTGAGGGACTTACTGTGTTTTCCTTAACAGAGCTGGCAAAGAGGCTGCAGCTCTGTGGCCCCTGCTTAGCCCAGGTATTACCTCTTCTGTCCTATAGAAATGCTGAGGGATATCATCCGCGAATACACTGATGTTTATCCAGAAATCATTGAACGTGCATGCTTTGTACTGGAGAAGGTAAGAAGGCAGCTCCTAAGGGATAGGAGTGATGGGGAAAGTCTTGATTTCAAAGATTCATGTAATTTCTACTGGAAGTTTAGGGCAAGTCTCACAGGAAGGTGAATGACTCAAGTATGGGCAGCTTATGCTAGATTTTGTAATTTCATACTCTGTTTTCCTTTCCCCGTAGAAATTTGGGATTCAACTGAAGGAAATTGACAAGGAAGAACACCTGTATATTCTCATCAGTACCCCCGAGTCCCTGGCTGGCATACTGGGAACGTAAGATGGGAAAAGAGGTGGAATATTGACTTTCTCAGTGGTGCTTTCTCTTCTGGGAGTAGGTCAGGGTCCAAGATTCAGGGTCATGTGGCAGGTCATGGGCAAATTTGGGGTATAATTATTCCCTAGCTGAGGAACACTGGAGAGGCTAGATGCTCTCTGGAGTGTCTTGTGCAAATGGCTGCTGAAAACATCTTCTTTTTTGTACTCCTTTAGGACCAAAGACACACCCAAGCTGGGTCTCCTATTGGTGATTTTAGGCATCATCTTTATGAATGGCAATCGTGCCAGTGAAGGTGAGTGCCTGGGCCTACAGCTGAGGGTTAGCTACAGCCTGATTTCCATGCTCATTTTCCATCCCTTGTCTTCCACTGCAGCTGTCCTCTGGGAGGCACTACGCAAAATGGGACTACGTCCTGGGTATGATTGGGCTCTCTCATCTCTTGCCTGTTTATACTATCCTTTGACAACAGAGGATGGTCCCAGGGTTGCATCAGCCTGGCGTTCTAGTGGGTTTGGGGAGGTACAGAGCCCCAAAATATGACTTGGGTATATGAGGAAATAGTCCTAAACTCTCTGCCTCTTCTCTCATCTCTGACCTCTGTACTGGAAAGCTCATTTCTTTTGTGGGGCAATGTCGTAGTCTCTGATTATGGCTTCCTTTTTTTACTTACAGGGTGAGACATCCCCTCCTTGGAGATCTGAGGAAACTTCTAACTTACGAGTTTGTAAAGCAAAAGTAAGTAGAATTTAAGGGGCTTTATCTGCTCCTCTTGAGTTCTGTGTATTGGTCATCCTCAGAAAGTTCTTTTCATGCTCATTACTTACACTAATTATACCTATACATTATATATAATACACACACACGTATGCACTCAGAAATACTTAGTATACTTCTTGTGGTTGAATTTTTATATAGTATAGTTATTTTGCAAGTGAAGCTTATCCACCATCCCCACAGTAGACATCTCCAAGGTTGGGCCTGGTTGAGGCTTTTGCACTGCAGTATAATCACTGAAAAATTGCTTTCTGTGGCTCACTGACAATATCATAAGAACAGAGTGGGTGAGATTAGGTGTTGTCCTTTCTGTGACTGTACACAAGCCTCTCATGAAGCTCTATAAATGACTTCTCAGTGTAGAAGTACTGACACAGGAATTTGAAAGCCTGAGGATTAGAGGGCAAAAGCACTGATTGTGTTTAGGAATGAGTCTTGGGAGAGTTGTTACCTGAAATCTGGAGTTTCAAAGTCTAAGATTATATGCATTAATAGACTACCATTCTACTTTGATAGAAACAAATACCTTTTTGCTCTTTCTGAGGTACCTGGACTATAGACGAGTGCCCAACAGCAACCCTCCTGAGTATGAGTTCCTCTGGGGCCTCCGTTCCTATCATGAGACTAGCAAGATGAAAGTGCTGAGATTCATTGCAGAGGTAATAGAGGAACTGCCCCAGACTTGATGGGTCATGAAGTGAGGTGTGACTGGCTGGGAATGGTCCAAAGCAAGAATGAGATATAAAGTATTGCACATAGTAGGTACTGCAGGTATTTTTTATTGTTAAATAGCCCAAGGTAAAATGCTAAATATACAGTATCTGTCCAGAAAAAGTCGAACCATTGTTAATATAATGAGAATGGTTTGCATGACATTAATGTAACCTGGCCACCAAGGAAAGTGGACTGGACTGTGCATGCATGAACAATGATGACTTCACTGCACTAGTCAAAGGGTAGTAGATGACATTAAGTGAGCATGTGTACTGTGTGGCCATCACATTCAATATGAATGAGCACGTAGAGGAATGAATCTGAATCATTGTGTGTTAAGTTTGAACGTTCCTCCATGAAAACTATTCAGATGATTCAAAAGGCCACAGCTATGGGCAACTGGTGATTGGCAGCTTCATCACAACAACATACCTGCTCATGCATCACATCTCATGTAGAATTTTTTGGCAAAACATCAAATTACCCAAGTGACTCAGCTCCACTGGAACCCAGATTTGGTGCCCTGTGGCTTCAGACTTATGCCAAAACTAAAATTGCTTTGAAAGGGAAGAGATTCCAAACCATCGATTAGATCAGATGAGATGGGGCGCATTCAGGGTGGTATGGCTGTAGACCCAAACCATCGATTAGATTCAGAAAATATGACAGGACAGTTAATGGTGATTGGGAGAATTGTATAAGGTCCCAAGGTACTTACTTTGAAGGGGACTGAGGTATCATTGTCCTATGTACAATGTTTTTGTATCTTCTTCAATAAATGTCTTTATTGTCCATGTTACATGGCTGGATACCTTGTGGACAGACCTCTGTATAGTAGGTGCTTCATAGATATTAACTAATACTGTTATGGGTTTTGTTTTATTGTCTTATTTCTCATCTCAGGTTCAGAAGAGAGATCCTCGTGACTGGACTGCACAGTTCATGGAGGCTGCAGATGAGGCCTTAGATGCCCTGGATGCTGCTGCAGCTGAGGCCGAGGCCCGGGCTGAGGCGAGAACCCGCATGGGGATTGGAGATGAGGCCGTATCTGGGCCTTGGAGCTGGGATGACATTGAGTTTGAGCTGCTGACCTGGGATGAGGAAGATTTTGGAGATCCTTGGTCCAGAGTCCCATTTACCTTCTGGGCTAGATACCACCAGAGTGCTCGCTCCAGGTTTCCTCAGACCTTCACTGGCCCTATTATTGGCCCTGGTGGTACAGCCAGTGCCAACTTTGCTGCCAACTTTGGTGCCATTGGTTTCTTCTGGGTTGAGTGAGATACGGGGTACGTGCATCACTTTGGGTTGGGAAGCCAGGGTCATTGGGAGATGTAGGGTCCATGGGAATATATTTATGTGCACAAGCTGGGAATCATAGTAAATTCATGGCGGGGAGATGAGAGAAGTTTGGGGGAGCACTGTTTGGTATTTATATTCCTTACTATTTGATACATATAATTGATTTAAAAGTCTTTTTCTTTCTTATATTCACAGATACTGCTAATCAATTGCAATGAGGCTGAAGCCCAGATTCCTTATAAACACAGCTATGTAGAGAGCCACATCCTGTTGGCATGCAAGATAAATTTATTTGCTGTTCCTTCTCTGTTGCTTTCTCCCCCTTGTGTGCTGTCAACTTTTGGTATCAGAAATAAATGTTGAAACTGCAGAGTGAATTGTATGTGTTCCCCTTTTTTTCTATGTTTGGGGAAAGAACAACATGTTTATATGAGAGCGACAGTGCCTCAATTCTAGCATAAGGGGCATATCATCTTTCAATGGGTCAAAATGTGGATAGATTGGCTAATGGATTGGGAAACAAAGGAGGAATTGATGAATTTCAGTGTTAATTAGGTCCAAGAACTAGTATTATTTATTTTTAAAATAATCACTTCAGTGATTTCATACGTGAAAGATATGGTGCTAGGTGTCCCAGAGTGACATTGAGACATGACATAATGAGAAGGGGTGTAGATGGTCAGATGGTTTGCATTTGAGATAGAAGGTAAGATTCCAGGTAATGACAAGGTCCAGAGAGTGGGTAGTTGAGTGGGAAAGAAGTTAACTGTTCCAGGGTGTTGGTTGTATTATCCATGTGGAAAGTAAAATAACTTCAGGATGGGGGCAGGAGTGGAAGTAGAGAACAAACACTGGGCCAAGTACTAAAATCTGTGAGAAGGAAGATCTCACAGATTACCCCTAGCCAAATTGCCCATAAAAGGATGGGCCCACATTACTCTTCACCTCTAAGCACTGCACAAGAGCCTGTTCCTCTAGAGAGGCCTCACAACCCCCACTCCCACAGGACCAGAACAGAGTTCTCAGAGATAGCCTTAATGGACAGTGGAGGCCTCACAATGGCCTCTTCTCCAGGGAGAAAGGAAACTTTGTTGCTTAGAGAACAAGAATCCAGTAAGTAAAACAAAACTCCACTCTGCCTAGACAGCCTTTTGGCTGTGACTGTAAACAGGGACCTGGCTTGAGCTGCTGAGGTGCTGAGATCTGCTGGAAACAGAAAGCTCCCTGAGGATGAAGTTAGGCCTAGATCATGACTTCCTCAGAGGCTTGGTGGTACTTAAGCATTTGGACAATGGCAGAAACAGGAGACCCTGAGATAAAAGAAAGTAGTAGCAAAGACAATTTAGCCTCCTGGGAAGGAGTCAGTAGTGGGCAGGGACCATGCCCAAGGCTTCCTTAAGTTCTTGGGTGATGTCCACATCCGTAGAGGAGAAAGCCCAAGATTAATAAGGAGCCCCAGTGCCCACCCTCACCGCTCCTGTCTGTTCTCACTCTTCCTAGGGTCTCCCCTAGCAAGGCCTGGATCCTGATCCTTTTCTGAGTAAGCCTAGAGGAACCTCAGCCTGGGGCCTTTATGGCACGGGTGATGTAGCCCCACATCTCCATGATGCTTCCAACTTTGGGCTGTGCCCTGCATTTCTGGATGACAGTTACCTACTTGATGTTGCAGAATACCCAAGGTCTGTGGAACTGGCCTTTCAGTGTGGGAGGGTGCTTTTGCCATGTGCCCACTTAGGCCACGGAGGCCCTCACTTACCTCAGGCTTCTCCCAGTGTGTGTTTACAGCCTCCACATTCAGGTAGATGGACTCTACTTGGCAATCTCAAGAAGAACAACCTGTCCATCCATAAACCCCCAAGGAAAGCACAGGTCTTCCCTAAGGTGTCACCCCTTACCACCTCCATCACCACCCACACCCCCAGTTCCACGCTATGTGCAGTTGTGACTTTCCTGCAGGGATGGGAATTTAGACCAGCTCTGTGATATGTAGGGAAGACACCAGGCCTAAGAGGCAGCCAATGGGACATCCTCCCAGCTCTTCCCTTAATACTCTCAGCATTCTCTGATTCTCTGTTGCTCAGTTGTCAATGGGAAGATGAAAAGAGATGATCTCTGGGGCCTCCCCCAACTCTTGTGGTGTGTCAGACAGCACTCTAATCTATATAATGCTGTAGCTCTGCAGATCCACCATGCTAATTCAGCTGGTGAAGTGGTAGAAGGGTCCTGGTGTTACTGCCTTGGGATCATGAGTCCCAGGTAAACTTTATTTAGAGGACAATGGTGTGGAATGTCACAGGGAGTTTGGAGGAATCTGAAGAAAGAGGAGGGTGGTACTATTGGGACCTGGTCCTGGCAGAGGAGGCCCCCTGCCTGTGGAAACCCTCTCGGTACAACTCCATGTCTGGATTGCACTCTACTGTGAGCTTCACTACACCACTTGCCCTGTTCACAATCCAGTAGAGATTTGAGACTGTATTTTCTCTACTCATGAAATTCTAGTGAAAAGTGGACAGTTGGCAAAATCTGAAGAAGTTCTTTAAATTAGGTAGTATTATATAAATGTTCATGGTCTGATTTTGATTATTGTACTGTTTTTGTAAGAAAATAGCTTTGTAACTTACTCAAAACAATTTATTCTAAAATTTTTACCATTTTATTATTATTATTTTTTATTTTCCTTTCTTCTTTTTTTTTTTTTT
>PVIW01014301.1:0-23998 GCA_004026585.1 Noctilio leporinus | reverse complement strand
TCTGGGCCCTTTGTATCTCTTCCTCAGTGAGTTGTCTGTTCAGGTCCTTTGCCCATTTTTTAATTGGGCTGTCTGTCTCCCTGGTGTTGAGTCGCATTAGTTCTTTATATATTTTGGAGATCAGACCCTTGTCTGAGGTATCATTGGCAATTATGTTTTCCCATACAGTTGGTTCCCTTTGAATTTTGCTGATATTTTCCTTATTTGAACAGAAATTTTTCAATGTGATATAGTCCCATTTGTTGATTCGTTCTTTGATTTCCTTTGCCCTTGGTGAAGTATCAGTAAACATATTTTTGCGTAGGATATCCAACAGTTTAATGCCTATATTTTTCTCCAGGACCTTTATGGTGGCACTGCTTATACTTCTCACATATTTTTAATCCTCCCCTATCTCAATCCACCTAAAAACCCAAGACCCTCCCCCTCCTCTTGATTTAAAATCTACTCACTCTCTGGCTACAACGAATTCCCAGTCCTCAATCTAAGTATTCCTCCCCTCCACAGCCACCTAAACCCTTTCTTTATTCTTTTCTTTCTTCCTTTTTCCTTCTTTTTTTTTTCTTTCTTTTCTTCCTGTTAAAGCCCATAGGTCCTGGCTCCACCTGGACCAATCAGAGATCATAAAGGGTGAACAGCCACATAAACCCTTTCTTTATTAATATTATTTTTTCTTTTTCTTGTTATTTTTTTCTTTTATATTTCCTTTTTCTTTATTTAATTAAAAAAAATTTTTTTCTCTCTGCAATAAGCCCACAGGTCTGGCTCTACCTGGACCAATCAGGGATCATTAAGGGTCAACAGCCTCCTAAACCCTTTTTGCTTATCATATATATATATATATATGTATTATATATATATATATATATTCTGGTAAAAGCCCTCAGTTACTGGCTCCATCCGAACCAATCAGGGATTATTAAGGGTGAACAGCCATCTAAACCCTTTCTTCTTATGATTATTACGATCTTTTTGTTTTCTTTTTTTCTTTTATTCCTGCTAAAAGCCCGCAGGTCCAGGCTCCACCTGGAACAATCAGGGACCACTAAGGGTGAACAGGGAGGCAAATGCAGCAACTATATACATAGGCTTACACTGTTCACCCATACTTGAGGCTTTCTGATTCTCCCTCTCCTGATTTCTGTGATAAAGGATAGAAGGAGTGTCTTGACTGGAAGGAAAGGAGCAACATACACAACCAGATCCAGAATACAACCAGAGAGCCCAAATAAAGGCCACACCAAGAACAACAAGTGGAGAAAATCTGGGAGACTGCAACATTGAACTCCACAAATCTCCTAACACAGAAGGGTGCTCAATTGAGGCAAGGAAGCAAAGCAGATTAATCCAAGGAAAAGACAAAAAACAAAAAGCAAGCAACAACAGACACCCAAAATGGGGAAACAAAGAATCAGTCCATCACCAAAAGGAAAGGACGAATCCCCAGGAAGACCACTAAATGAAACAGAGGCACATAAAGTATCAGGTAAGGAATTCAAAACAATGATGATAGAGAAGCTCAATGAGCTTAGCCAGCTCAAAGAAAACTATAAACAACTCCAGGGAAGTTACAAGGAACTTAGTGAGAACTACAACAGCATCAAAAAGGACACAGAAACTATGAGTAAGGGTCAGGAGGAAATGAAGAATACAATTTCTGAATTGAAGAATACAGTAGAAGGAATCAACAGTAGGCTAGAGGAAGCAGAGGACCAGATCAGCGAGTTGGAGGATAATGTAGACAAATACTCCAAGACAGTACAAGAGAATAAAAGAAGGCTGAACAAGATTGAAGAGGGTTAAAGAGAGCTGCAGGACAACATGAAACGTAACAACATCCGTATCATAGGGATACCAGAAGGAGAAGAGAAACAAAGAATGGAAAACCTGTTAAAAAAAGTCATGATAGAAAATTTCCCTAACATGATGAGTGAAAACATTAATCAAGTTCAGGAAGCACAGAGGGCCCCAATGAAAATCAATCCAAAAAGACCAACACCGAGGCACATTATTATTAAAATGGCTAATTTCAAAGACAAAGAGAGAATCCTAAAAGCACCAAGAGAGAAACGACAAATATATAAGGAGGCTCCAATAAGGCTATCAGATGATTATTCAACAGAAACAATTCAAGCCAGAAGGGAATGGCAAAAAGTATTTCAAGTAATGGTAAACAAAGGCCTGAAACCAAGAATACTCTACCCAGCAAGGCTCTCTTTCAAAATGGAAGGTGAAATACGGAGTTTCCCACGCAAAAGAAGGCTAAAAGACTACATATCCACCTAATCAACTTTGCAAGAGATGCTGAAGTGCCTGCTTTAAAAAGATGCAAAGCCCTGGCTGGTGGCACAGTTGATATGGCACTGGCCTTCAAACCCAAATGTTGCTCGTTTGATTCCCCAGCCAGGGCACAGAACCAGGTTGCAAGTCAGGTCTCCAACCCGGTCTGTAGCTGGAGGCAATTGAAAGCCAATCATACATTGATCTCTCTCTCTGTCTGTCTGTCTGTCTGTCTGTCTGTCTGTCTCGGTCTCTCTCCCTACCCCTTTCTAAAAATAATAAATGAAATCTTAAAAAAAAGATGAAGAAACAGGGAGACAGAGAGGAACACAGGTAGAAAGGGAGAAAATGGCAATCAATAAGTATCTGTCAATAATATCTTTAAATGTACCTGAATGGATAAGAAAACATGACCCACATATATGCTACCTACAAGAGACCACCTCCGAACAAAAGATCTTCACAGACAGAATGTGAAGGATGGAAAAGTAATTTTCAAGCAAATGGACATGACAAAAAGGCTGGAGAAGCAATAAGTCTTTCAGACAACATAGATTTTACAATGAAGTCCATACAAAGAGACAAAGAAGGACATTTCATAATACTTAAGGGAACAATCCATCAAGAAGATATCATCCTTGTAAACATATATGCACCCAACATAGGAGCACCCAAATATATAAGGAAAATCTTGGAGGACTTCAAGAAGGATATAGACAGCAACATACTAATAGTAAGGGATTTTAATATGCCATTATCAACAATGAACAGATCTTCCAAACAAAAAAACACCAAGGATACTGGCATAAGAATAGACATATAGATCAATGGAACAGAATAGAGAGCCCAGAAATTCACCCAGGAGTCTATGGTCAACTCATATTTGACAAAGGGGGAAGGAACATCCAATGGAGTAAAAACAGTCTCTTCCACAAATGGTGTTGGGAGAACTGGACAGCAACATGCAAAAAGATAAAACTAGACCACAAACTTACACCATACACCAGAATAAACTCAAGATGGATAAAGGATTTAAATATAAGCAGTGCCACCATAAAGGTCCTGGAGAAAAATATAGGCAGTAAACTTTTGGATATCCTATGCAGAAATATGTTTAATGATACTTCACCAAGGACAAAGGAAATAAAAGTACAAATCAACAAATGGGACTATATCAAATTGAAAAGTTTCTGTTCAGCTAAAGGAAACACCAGCAAAATTCAAAGGGAACCAACTATATGGGAAAACATACTTTCCAATGATACCTCAGACAAGGATTTGATATCCAAAAAATATAAAGAACTAATGGGACTCAACACCAGGGAGACAGACAGTCCAATTAAAAAATGGGCAAAGCACCCTGGCTGGTAGCACAGTGAATAAGGTGCCATACTGTGAACACAAAAGTCACTGGTTTGAGTCCCCAGCCAGAGCACATAACCAGGTTGCAAGCCAGATCTCCAGCCAGGTCCGTGGCTGGAGGCAGGTGAAAGGCAACTGTACATTGATATTTCTCTCCCTCTCTGCCCCTCTCCTTTCCTCTTTCTCTGGAAATAATAAATAAAATCTTTTTAAAAAAATTTTAAAATGGGCAAAGGTCCTGAACAGACAAGTCATTGAGGAAGACATACAAAGGGCCCAAAGGCATATGAAAGAATGTTGGACATCACTAGCCATCAGAGAAATGCAAATTAAAACCACAATAAGATACCATCTCACGCCTGTCAGAATGGCCATCATCAACAATTCAACAAACAACAAGTGCTTGCAAGGATGTGGGGAAAAGGGAACCCTGGTTCACTGTTGGTGGGAATGTAGGCTGGTGCAGCCACTGTGAAAAACAGTATGGAGTTTACTTAAAAAACTAAAAATGGAACTGCCTTTTGATCCAGCAATTCCACTTCTAGGACTATACCTGAAGAATCCCGAAACACCAATTCATAAGGACTTATGTACCCCTATGTTCATATCAGTGCTATTTACAATAGCTAAGTGCTGGAAACAGCCGAAGTGCCCATCAGTGGATGATTGGATCAAAAAATGTTGGTACATTGACACAATGGAATGCTACATAGCATAAAAAAAGATGGAACTCCTACCCTTTTAAACAACATCGGTGGAACAGTCAGTGAAAAACAAATACTATATGATCTCGCCCATTACAGGAAAATAGTGAACAAAACAACAAGCAAAAGCAGAACCAGATACATGAATAGACCTTCAGTGGGCACGGGAAAAGGAGGCGGGGGAGGGGAGGAGGAAGAGGCAAAGAAGGGGAGCAGTTTAGTCAAGAAACTAGTATGGAAGAAACGTGGATATGGGCAACAAGTGGGATTGACTTTGTGGGTAAGTGGGTGTGTGGGGAAGGGGACAGAGGGGGTTAAAAAGGGGATGGATGTAATACAACAACAATAAAATTAAATAAAAACAATTATATGGAACCAAAAGCAACCATGAATAGCCATAGCAATTTTGAGAAAGAAGAACAAAGTAGGAGAAATCACAATACTAGGTATCACACTATGCTACAAGGTCACTGTAATCAGAACAATCTGGTGCTGGCCTAAGAAGACATATACATCAATGGAACAAAATTGAGAGCCCAGAAATAAACCAAGGATTCTATGGTAATTTATTATTTGACAAAGGGGGAAGGAACATAAAATGGAGTGAAAATAGCCTCTTCAGCAAATGGTGTTGTGAGAGTTGGACAGGGACTTGCAAAAAAGTAAAACTAGACCTTCAACTTACACCATACACCAGAATAAACTCAAGATGGATAAAGGACTTAAACAAAAGCCATGACACCATGAAAGTCCTAGAGGAAAATATAGGCAGTAAAATTTCAGATATCCTATGCAGAAATATTTTCACTAATACTTCTCCAAGGATAAAGGAAATAAAAACAAACAAACAAACAAATGGGACTATATCAAACCAAAAAGTTTCTGCTTGGCTAAAGAAAACATCAGGAAAATCAAAAGGGAACCAACTATATGAGAAAACATATTTGCCAATGTTACCTCAGACAAGGGTTTGATATTCAAAATATATAAAAAACACCAGAGAGACAGACAGCACAATTTAAAAATGGGTAATGGACCTGAATAGACATTTCTCTGAGTAGGACATACGAAGGGCCCAAAGGCATGTGAAAGAATGCTCAACATCACTAGCCATCAGAGAGATGCAAATTAAAATCACAATAAGACACCACCTTACACTTGTCAGAATGGCCATCATTAACAAATCAACAACAAATGCTGGCAAAGATGTAGATAAAAGGGAACCCTGGTGCACAGTTGGTGGGAATGCAGACTGGTGCAGCCACTATGGAAGACAGTATGGAATTTCCCCAAAAAAACTGAAAATGGAACTGCCTTTTGATTCAGCAATTCCAGTGATAGAATTTTACCTGAAGAACCCTGAAACACCAATTCAGAAGAACCTATATACCCCTATGTTGGTAGCAGTGCTATTTATAAAGGCCAAATGCTAGAAAAAGCCTTTGTTCCCATCAGTGAATGAATGGCTCAAAAAACTTTGGTACATTTACACAACAGAATACTACACAACAAAAGGAAAGGAGCAGCTCCTACCTTTTGCAAAAACATGGATGGAACTGGAGAGTACTATGCTTAGTGAAATAAGCCAGTCAGTGGAACACAAATACCATATGATCTCACTCAATACAGGAGACTAGTGAGCAAAACATAACTAGAGACATGAATAAAACTAACAGACTTTCAGTGAGAGGGGGAGAGGGGAGGGGGAGAAAGAGGCAAAGAAGGGGAACAGTTTAGTCAAGGAACTGGCATGTAGGTCCCATGAACATGGAAAACGTGGGATTGGCTGTGGGGAGGGGGGCAGGAATGTTGGGGCAGGGGAGAGCAGTGAGGGAAAATGGGATAAGTGTCTTACAACAATAAAATTAAATTAAAAAAATGGACTTAACAGGTGGGATTGACTTTGGGGGGAATGGGTGGGTGGGGAGGGGGACAGAGGGGAGCAAAAAGGGGATGGATGTAATACAGCAACAATAAAATAAAAAAAATAGATTTAAAAAATGGACTTAAAAAACATCTGAACTCCAACATATCAGCCAGTTATTCAGTTAATTCCATTACACAAGCTTTTTAAAGAAATAAATACATAAATTATAATTTGACATTTTTCTCACTAACATTTAATTTTTCATTATTCAATTCATCCTGAATCTGCTTAAAGTCAAAAGCTTTTCCTAGCATTTTTTTCTTACATCTTCATTCAAAACATCAGTAGATTCTTTTTAAAAATTGTTCCGTTACTCTTGTCCCAATTTCCCCTGTTGCTCTCCCCTACCCTGTCCCCCTGCTTCCACAGTCAATCTTCACCTTGTTGTCCATGCCCATAGGTCATTTATACATGTTCCTTGACTAGATCCTTCCCTTTATTTCCTCTCTTATCCCCCTGCCCTCTTCCCTCTGGTCACTGTTAGTTTCTTCCTTGTTTCTATGCCTCTGCTTCTATTTTGCTTATTGTTTGTTTTGTTTACTAGGTTCCTCTTATAGGTGAGATCAGTATGTCTTTCACTATCTAGATTATGTCACCAAGCATAATCCTCTCCAGTTCTATCAATGCTGTCTTTTTACAGACAACAACTTCTTTTAGCCTCAGGTAGTTTATTTACTATGCTAAAGCTATCCAAGAGGAAGTGGTATTTCACTCTAGTACATATAGGTAAGGATTGTTTGGGGTCAAGAGAAGGGGCTGCAGCTACAGGTTCATGGGTCAAGATTTCCCCAAACACAGTCTAGTCCTTTGTACTCAGGACCTGTAACCCCAGGGCTAAGCCTGCAGTATGACTGGCAGCTAGTCTTTTATTGAGCAACAAGACCCATTGAAGGTAATGCTTAGCTTTGTGTCTGATCTTATCCTCTATTTCCCTCCTTGGTATTTCTCTAGTTCAAGTATGTCAACTAAACCTACCTTGTGTAGCCTACTAATCCTGTCTTGTTCAAGATTACATCTTTGCATAATTCTGTTCCTGGATTCTTCATCATTTAAAGTCTTCTCCATTTACCAAAACTAATCTTTCTTCAATTTGCTGTAGTGTTATAATATTTGTGGAGAAGCAAAACACTCTTTATTACCATGTACCATTTCAGTTATTTAGTGGAGTATAGTTTGATTCTTACATACAAGCAAGCATTTTTCTCTATGCACCTGCTCCTACGAGTAGTGGCTTGAGTTGGTGGTTAAGAGGGACAAAAGTAATTTTTTCACAGCTTTTTTCCTAAGGAGCTTATATTCCTTGTCCAAAGAAAAATGTTTAGAAGACAAGATTTTCAAATAGAGATTTAAATTAGTTTAATCATACAATTTGTTTTCTTGTGATTTGCCTCTTCTCAGAATAGAATATTGGAAAAAGAAAGCCAATGCTAATGAACTGCACCTTGGGCTCTGCTTATTGAGGTTTTATTGTACTGTGTGAATGTAACTTAACAAAATAGGAATCCCATGGAGGATTGTTTAAGTCCTTTTAGATTTTTTAACCTGTCTAAACAGTATTATATGTTCATTATAGAAAATTTAGAAAATACAGAAAAGCACAGAAGAAATTAAAATTGCTCAAAATCCCTTTACATGCTTTTTTCTATTTTATCTTTTTTGTTTGGGCTCATTTAATAGATTACAGCATGTTATCATAACATACACCCAGAAAAATAATACCTTTAGTCAGCTGATTCTCAAATTAGTACATTTTACTTTTATTTTATTGCTGGCAGTGTTACTGATAGTTTTCATGGTAGAGGATGGGTCTGTTTAGAGCATAGGCATCTTTCAATGATCCACTTGTTCCTTATTTTACTTGGTGTTGCTAAGCAGGAAGAGATAGCAGATAGCTATCTTCTGCACCAAAGGGCTGTAACTTGTTTTACTATAAAAAGCTGCTCCATCAAAAAGTGTCATTCCAAGGACTCTCATTCTGTGTACCTTGTCTTAGACTTAGTATTAACAACTTCATTATCAAGCTACTCATCTCATCACATTCTTGTTCTTAATCCAAGTGGAATCAACTTGTAAGAAGTGAGAGGTGGCAAGCAGCCAAATACTTTGGGAATTGGGTGTTCAATCTATGCAACATCAAACAATTGGATGTAACTTAAGGACTCAGTTGAATCAAACATTAATTAGACAAAAGGCCACAATGGATTAATCATTTTATTTTAACCCATTCTCTCATCAAAGCTGGTCGACCTAATCATGCACATTTCCCATCTGGCTGATTGCTTCTAGCTCATTAAAATAATGGTATCAGCCCTGGCTGGTGGCTCATAGGATAGGCACAGGCCTGCGAACCCAAAGGTCTCTGGTTCGATTCCCAGTCAGTCCTCCAACCAGGTCTGTAGCTGGAGGTAGGTGAAAGGTAATCACACATTAAGGTTTCTCTCCCTCTCTGCCTTTCTCCCTTTCCCTCTCTCTGGAAATAATAAAATATTAAAAAAATAATAGTATCTATGCAATACATAGAATCTTCTTTCACTCCTTTGATCCATGCCTTCTTCTCAGGTCAAGATGATTGATAAGTAAACTGCAGACACAGAGATAGCTATCTTTAAAAAAACATGATATGTTTGTTATTTGTATATTGTTTGGGTTTCTCTGGAGTTGTTTGTAAAAACCCTGCTATCTTAGCTCTTTTCCAGTTTGGATTTGCTGCAGACCAAGCAATAGTAGATCTCTTTCAAAGAGACATTGAGACCAGTGGTGACCATTAATCTATATTTTCATTTTGGCTCATGGCAAAGTTAAGTGGGTCCAGATACCACTAGAGACTCATTCTGATTAATATTGTTGACACTATGTTTCTCCTCCAGAGACATGAAATCTGAGTTGTGGGTAAAGTAGTGCACCCAGTAGATATAGGTTTGCCAGAGAGGGGCTTTGCCCCTGCTCTCTTTGAGTCCAGCAACTTTAGGGGTGATCAAGTCCTAGGTGAACTTCAAATGGATGCCTTCCTAGAATAAGAGATCAAAGGAAAAGTAATTGCTTGAAGCTCACTAAGGGACTAGATGATGGAATTAGGTTCTTTTTAAGTGTCAGTAAATTAGCTTAATTGTGTCATCTTTGGTGTGGTTAAGAAGCAAGACCTGCTTGTTCCCTTGGTCCAGGAGCAACCTAAGGTCTGAGTAAATTCACAGGGTTGGCTGTGAGACTGTAGAATTTGTCTCTTTGGTCAGATTTGGGTTTATTTAACCACTGACACCACAGAACAAATATTAACATGAAATATCGCTACTTATGCCTATAGTTTGAAAGCACAACACTACTTTAGTGGTTTGTAATGATAGTATTCCAAAAGATTGTCATAGGTTGTTATGTTACTTCAAATAAGTTATTTTTTCCTTTGTGTGTATATCTCTGTATTTCAGTATATTGTTCTGGGATTAAAGTTCATGTCTTGCAATTTTCCTATCCCCAAAATTTCTATTCTCTATTTTAAAAAATTTCTTATTATATTTCAACAAAGCTTTTTCTATCTTCCTTCTTATAGTTTATGTTGTTAGACATAAACTATAGGCCTAGGAAAGAGCAATTACATGCCTTTATTTTCACTTTTTCCTTTACTTAAAATTCCATCCCTGTCTCCTGCCACCATAGGTCCAAATTCTGCTCATTCTTCAAAGTCAAGTAAAATATTACTTCCTCCGGAAAGCTTTCCTTACTCCCTCCAGTGATATGTCCTTAATTCTGAATTCCAATAATAATTTTACCTATACTTCTTTAATGGTTATATAATACTGTTTTGTTCTGTAGCTATTTATTTACTTATTTCTACTATACTTTGATCTATAGAAAAAAAATGTTACAAACTTCTTGAGGATGGTAACCATGATTGCTCCATCTTTGTACTCCGTATAGTGCCTGACACATAAAAAAGGCACTCAGTAAATAATTTTAATGAATAAATGAACATTTCTTTGCCCCTCTGCGTATGTGTCTTTCATCACATTTTCAACTCTTTTTATTTTTGCTCAATGTTTTCTGTGTTCCCATTCATATGTCAAACTCACATCACCCTTTTATTTCTCTCTCTCTCCATGTATATATATATGGTGGGTAAAAAGTGGGTTTACAGATAATCATATAGAAAATAATGCAATAATTAATATATAATAATACAATAATAAATTGTGTTTTACACTCTCACAACTATAAATCTACTGTTGCCCCACCCTGTATATACATATTGATAGGTAGAGATATAAACATAGATATAAATATATAAAATAAAATATAAATTAATTAACTATTATGAAAACAAAGTATGCTTTGATTTGTTGTATTTATTAAATTGAGGTTAGACATCTTGTTTTAACCTGAAAAGTAGTAATGCTTTTATATCCTTCTCATAATGTTCTAAATAGATAAAGTACATTCTTATTATGCAATTGTTGGGTTAACTGCCTTTCTTGATGATCATTGAGCATTGATAGTGAAATGCTCCCCATTCATGCATTAGTTATTTTTTAAAAATATATATTTTAAAGATTTTATTCATTATTTTCAGAGGGAGGGGAAGGGAGAGAGGCAGAGAGGGAGAGAAACATCAATGTATGGTTGTCTTTCACCTGCCTCCAGCTACAGATATGGCTGGAGACCTGGTTTGCAACCTGGTTATGTGCCCTGGCTGGAGAATCGAACCAGCAACCCTAGGGTTCACAGGTCAGCACCTATTCACTGAGCCACCAGCCAGGGCCTGCATTGATTATTTAATTCAGTAATTGTTTACTATGGTTTTCTCTTGAGGCAATGAGAGGAACTAGTTTTAGGTTTTGTAATACTTAGCCAAGTGAAGTGGCAACTAAAGGACTAAGGATGTGTGTGGGGGGGCATGATCACTCTCTGGATATATGAAGCTTGTCCAGAAAGTATACATCCATGCACTATGAAAAATAGAGACATTTATTGAAGAAGATACAAGATAAAAGATACATAGGACAGAGTGTAGAGGGGAAAATGGCGACAGAGTAGAGAGCAGTGCTGATGGTGTTCTTGGGTACCAGAGAAGCTAGAGGACAGGATAGGGAGCGCAAGACATATTCAGGTCCCAAAGAAATGGAGTGGTCAGCATCTGGACATAGGGGAGCACAGCCCAGTGGCAGTGGAGACCTATAGGAGAGCAGCCCACAGGTCCAGAATACAACCAGACAGCCCAAATAAAGGATACACCAAGAACAGCAAGTGGAGAAAATCTGGGAGAATGCAACATTGAACTCCACAAATCTACTATCACAGAAGGGTGCTCAACGAAGGCAAGGAATCAAAGCAGGTTAACCCAAGGAAAAAGCAAAAGAATAAAAAGCAAGCAACAGCAGACACACAAAATGGGGAGAAAAAAGAATCAGTTCATCACCAAAAGAAAAGGAAGAATCCCCAGAAAGAGCACAAAATGAAACAGAGGCACCTGAAACACCAGATAAGGAATTCAGAAGAATGATACTAGAGAAGCTCAGTGAGCTCAGCCACATCAAAGAAAACTATAAACAACTCCAGGAGAACTACAAAGAACTCCAGGGGAATTACAAAGAACTCCAGGGAAGTTATAAGGAACTTACTGAGAACTAAAACAGCATGAAAAAGGACACAGAAACTATCAATAAGTGCCAGGAGGAAATGAAGAATACAATTTCTGAATTGAAGAATACAGTAGAAGGAATCAACAGTAGGCTAGAGGAAGCAGAGGACTGGATCAGTGAGATGGAGGATAATGTAGACAAATACTCCAAGAAAGTACCAGACAATAAAAAAAGGCTGAACAAGACTGAAGAGGGGTTAAGAGAGCTGCAGGACAACATGAAACGTAACAACATCCATATCATAGGGATACCAGAAGGAGAAGAGAAACAAGGAATGGAAAACCTGTTCAAAAAAGTCATGACAGAAAATTTCCCTAACATGATGAGTGAAAACATTTATACAGTTCAGAAAGCACAGCGGGTCCCAATGAAGATCAATCCAAACAGACCATCACCAAGGCACATTATTATTAAAATGGCTAATTTCAAAGACAAGGAGAGAATCCTAAAAGCACCAAGAGAGAAATGACAAATACCATATAAGAAGGCTCCAATAAGACTATCAAATGATTATTCAACAGAAACAAGTCAAGCCAGAAGGGAATGTCAAAAAGTATTTCAAGTCATGGTAAACAAAGGCTTGCAACCAAGAATACTTTACCCAGCAAGGCTCTCATTCAAGATAGAAGGAGAAATAAGGAGCTTCCCAGACAAAAAAAAAGAGTAAAAGAATACATCTTTACCAAACCAGCATTGCAAAAAATGCTAACGGGTCTGCTTTAAAACTAAGTAAATAAATAAAATGAAGAAACAGAGAAAGCCAAAGAGGAATACAGACACAAAGGGAGAAAATGGCAATGAATAAGTATCAATCCATAATAACCTTAAATGTAAATGGATTAAATGCACCAATCAAAAGACATAGGGTAGCTGAATGGATAAGACAACATGACCCACATATATGTTGTCTTCAAGAGACCCACCTCAGAACAAAAGATCGACACACATTGAGAGTGAAGGGATGGAAAAATATATATAGAGCAAATGGACATGAAAAAAGAGCTGAAGTAGCAATACTGATTTCAGATAAAATAGATTTTACAATGAAGGCCATAAAAAGGGACAAAGACGGGCAGTTCATAATACTTAAGGGAACAATCCATCAAGAAGAAATAACTATGATAAACATATACGCACCCAAAGTAGGAGCTGCGAAATATATAAGGAAAATCTTGGAAGACTTTAAGAAAGACAGAGACAGCAACAAACTAATAGTAGGGGATTTTAATACCCCACTATCAACAATGGACAGATCTTCCAAACAAAAAATCCCCAGAGATGTTGTGGCATTGAACAACACTCTAGAGGAAATGGACCTAAGTGATGTATACAGAGTCTTTTACCCCTACGAAGCAAAATATACATTCTTTTCAAATGCACATGGATCATTCTCCAAGATAGACCACATGGTATGTCACAAGACAAGCCTCCACAAATACAGGAAAATTGAAATCATACAAAGTATCTTCTCAGATTACAATGGCTTGAAACTAGAAACCAATCTCAAGGGGAAAAAAACAACAATTCTCTAACTCTTGGAGACTGAATAACATGCTTTTAAGCAATGAAGTGGTTAACAATGAGATCAAAGATGAAATCAAAAAGTTCCTGGAAACAAATGACAAGGAACACACAACAGCCCAAAACCTATGGGATACAGCAAAGGCAGTTCTCAGGGGGAAATTTATAGTAATACAGGCCTTCCAAAAAAAACATTACAGGAAGTTTATAAAAACAACCTAACCACAAGCAGCAAGAACTAGAGGAGCAACAACAAACAAAGTCCAGAGCAAGTAGAAGGAAGGAAATCATCAAGATTAGAGTAGAACTAAATAACTCAGATATTCAGACTACAATTCGAAGAATCAACAGGTCCAGGAGCTGGTTCTTTGAAAAAATAAACAAAATTGACAAGCCCTCATCCAGACTCATCAAGAAAAAGAGAGAGAGAGAGGACCCAAATAAACAAAATCAGACCTGAAAGAGGGGAAATAACAACAGATACTTCAGAAATACAAAATATTGTAAGAAATTACTACAAACAACTCTATGACAAAAAATATGACAACCTGGATGAAATGGACACATTTGTAGAAAGATATAATATACCAAAACTGAACCCAGAAGAAACAGAAAGCATGAATAGTCCAATAACAACTAATGAAATTAAAGAAGTAATCCAAATTCTCCCAAAGCACAAAAGCTCTGGACCAGATGGCTACACAGGTGAATTTTACCAAACATTGAAAGAAGAACTAACTCCTATCCTCTGAAACTATACCAAAAAATACAGGAAGAGGGAAGACTCCCAAACTCGTTCTATGAGACCAATATTATTCTAATCCCAAAACCAGGGCAAGATCCATCTAAGAAAGAAAGCTACAGGCCAATATCTCTGATGAACATAGATGCTAAACTTCTCAACAAAATATTGGCCAATCGAATTCAGCAGTATATTACAAAGACCATACACCATGATCAAGTGGGCTTCATCCCAGGGAACCAAATATGGTACAACATTCATAAATCAATAAATGTAATACACCACATCAACAAATTGAAAGATAAAAACCATATGATCCTATCAATAGATGCTGAAAAAGCATTTGATAAAGTGCAGCAACCATTTATGATAAAAACCCTCAGCAAAATGGGAATAGGGGGAGCATACCTCAACACCATAAAGGCCATCTATGAGAAACCTGAAGCCAATATCATACTTAATGGACAAAAAATAAAGCTTTCCCTCTAAGATCAGGAACGAGACAAGGCTGTCCACTCTCTCCACTTCTATTCAACATTGTCTTGGAAGTTCTCGCTATAGCCATCAGAGAAGGAAAAGGAATCAAAGGAATCCAAATTGGAAAGGAGGAAGTCAAACTGTCATTATTTGCAGATGATATGATAGTGTACATACAAAACCCGATGGGCTCCACCAAAAATTTACTCAACCTAATAAGCAAATTAAGAAACTAGCTGGGTATAAAGTCAATATCCAGAAATCAAAAGCATTTTTGTGTACCAATAATGAAACAACAGAAATAGAAGCGAAAAAACAAATCCCATTTACCATAGCAACAAGAAAAATAAAGTACCTAGGAATCAACTTAACTAAGGAGGTAAAAGACCTGTACTCAGAAAACTACAGAACAATGAAGAAAGAAATCAAGGAAGACTCAAATAAATGGAAGCATATACCATGTTCATGGATGGGAAGAATCAACATCATTAAACTGTCCCTAATACCCAAAGCAATCTACATATTCAATGCAATTTCAATTAAAATACCAATGACAGACTTCACAGAAATAGAAAAAATACTTCAAAAATTTATATAGAGCCAAAAACGCCCGCAAATAGCCACAACAATCTTGAGAAAGAAGAACAAGGTAGGAGGAATCACAACACTGGACTTCAAACAATACTACAAGGTTACTGTCATCAAAACAGCATGGTACTGGCATAAGAATAGACATATAGATCAATGGAACAGAATTTAGAGCCCAGAAATTAACCCAGGACTCTATGGTCAACTAATATTTGACAAAGGATGAAGGAACATCCAATGGAGTAAAAACAGTCTCTTCCACAAATGGTGTTGGGAGAACTGGACAGCAACATGCAAAAAGATAAAACTAGACCTCCAACTTACACCATACACCAAAATAAACTCAAGATGGATAAAGGATTTAAACATAAGCAGTGCCACCATAAAGGTCCTGGAGAAAAATATAGGCAGTAAACTTTTGGATATCCTACGCAAAAATATGTTTACTGATACTTCACCAAGGGTAAAGGAAATCAAAGAATGAATCAACAAATGGGACTATATGAAATTGAAAAGTTTCTGTTCAGCTAAAGAAAATATCAGCAAAATTCAAAGGGAACCAACTGTACGGGAAAACATAATTGCCGATGATACCTCAGACAAGGGTCTGTTCTCCAATATATATAAGGAACTAATGCGACTCAACACCAGGGAGACAGCCCAATTAAAAATGGGCAAAGGACTTGAACAGACAACTCACTGAAGAAGATATACAAAGGGCCCAGAGGCAAATGAAAGAATGCTCAACATCACTAGTCATCAGAGAGATGCAAATTAAAACCACAATAAGATACCACCTCACACCTGTCAGAATGGCAATCATCAGCAAGTCAACAGACAACAAGTGTTGGCGAGGATGCGGGGCAAAGGGAACCCTCATACACTATTGGTGGGAATGCAGGCTGGTGCAGCCACTGTGGAAAACAGTATGGGGTTTCCTTAAAAAACTAAAAATGGAATTGCCTTTTGATCCAGCAATTCCACTACTTGGACTATACCCAAAGAATCATGAAACACCAATTCATAAGAACCTATGCACACCTATAGTGGCACTATTTACAATAGCCAAGTGCTGGAAACAGCCTAAGTGCCCATCAGTGGATGATTGGATCAAAAAACTTGGGTACATTTACACAATGGAATTCTATATAGCAGAAAGAGAGAAGGAACTTGTACCCTTTGCAACAACATGGATGGAACTGGAGAGTATTATGCTTATTGAAATAAGCCAGTCAGAGAAGGACAAATATC
This sequence comes from Noctilio leporinus, assembly GCA_004026585.1. Taxonomy (NCBI): domain Eukaryota; kingdom Metazoa; phylum Chordata; class Mammalia; order Chiroptera; family Noctilionidae; genus Noctilio; species Noctilio leporinus. Next base: position 7,516 of record PVIW01014301.1, on the reverse strand, counting down.
ATATGATCTCACCCATTACGGGACAATAATGAGCAAAACTAACAACAAGCAAAACAGAACCAAGTATATGAATACAAGGAATAGGCCTTCAGTGGTCAGGGGGAAAGGGGTTGGGGGGAGGGGGGCGGCAGAGGCAAGAAAGGGGAGCAGCTTAGACAAGAACCTAGTATAAAGGAACCATGGACATGGACAACAGGGGGGATTGACTTTGGGGAGAATGGGTGGGTGGGGTGGGGGATAGAGGGGAGCATAAACGGGATGGATGTAATACAACAACAATAAAATTAAAAAAAACAGGAAAGAATGTTATAAGAAACAGAACTAGAAGCTTTAGACAACACTATGATAAATCAATGTATTTGATCATTAAATTTTACTCTGAGTTTCTTGGCAGTTAAGGTAGAAAAGAAAGAAAACAAGAAAATTGAGTCACATGGTTCTCTGTCAAGTAAAACATCATGGCTATGAGTTCAACTGCCTAGATATATTTTTTTTCTGCCGCTGAATTCCAAGAGGAATTTATCATGTAATTCCTTGTATAATAGATGGTGTTTATTATACATGCAACATGGTTTTGCAAAAGATATACATAGACCTAATCTTCAAATGGGAATTTTTTTCTCCTTCTTCCCTTTAAAAAACCAAAAGCTGTAAATGTCAAGTCTTCAATGAGTAAGAGACTTTTCCTCAGAAGGCTAAAGATATATGATTAAGGTAAGTTGCTTTCTGTTAACTTGGCTTAATATAGAGACCTGTCATAAAGAATCTAGAAGAATGAGAAGTTAAAGTGGCCCTTGTCTGTTCTCAAGTATCTCCTCTATCAAGTGATCCTTTGGATCACAGACAATTCATTGTTAAATTCTCTAAGGGGTGTCTCAAGGAGAATTTAGACTAGGAGCCTAAGAATTTGTGGTCTCTGACAATTGCTTACCTGCAAAGGACAGTAGAGATATGCTTCCCAATCCTCCCTACCTCAGAGGGATGCCATGAGGATGGAAGAAAAGAAAATTGATGTCAAAATACTGGGGAAAGTTACAATTTTTTAAACCAAATGTCAGCAATGAGGGATAGTGCTATTGCCACAAGACCTCATCTTACCAGGACCTAGGCCTCAGGAGCACATTGGTGGTTAACTACTGGGAAAAGCCAGTTTGTCAGACCTGCTATGAAGTGTCATTGCATATCTATAGGGGTAAGGCATTCAACCTCAAAGAAAGATGATTTTATGAACTTAATTAAACTGTTATGGAGTAAGGACCCTCATTGACCAGTGCCAGAGTAGCATCTTTGTCAAAGACATAGTCTAGCATCCAAAAAGTAATTTTAAAATGAATAAAAACTGTCGCACTAATCAAAAACCTTAAAAGGGATTCAGAACAGCTCACTACAATTTCCCTTTATCTAGTTTTTTTCATCATATTTCATAGGTCTTTAGTGTCTCTCAATTTCACCATCCTCCCACTAACTTTTCCTAAGCTTCTAGGCAGAACAATTCTTTTTTCTCAATATTCCCATCTCTTCAAACACTTTATTAAGTGTATTGGCTTAGAATGCAGCCTAAGTCCTTTCCCCCTACTGCTCATGTGTTCTTGCTGTCTCTTCTTGATTCTGCATCACAAAATCTGAAAAAACGAAAGCCAGCCTCTCTTTGATGCACTGGGGAAAGGAGAAGGTTGTTAACATATAGTAGTATACATTAATGATTTTCTCCCCATCACACCAGGACATGAACAGATGTATTACCAGAATCACTCAATTTCATATCTTATTGGTTTAAAATTTTTTTTAATTAAATTAATTTTTTAATGAATTCTTTTTTTAAAAAAGATTTTATTATTTTTAGAGAGAGGGGAAGGGATAGAGACCTTGTGTATGGTTGCCTTTCACCTGCCTGCAGCTGCGGACCTGGCTGGAGACCTGGTTTGCAACCTGGTTATGTGCCCTGGCTGGGGAATCGAACCTGTGACCTTTGGGTTCACAGGCTGGCACTTTAACCACTGAGCCACCAGCCAGGGCCTTAAATTTAATTTTATTGTTGTTGTATTACATCCATCCCCTTTTCACTCTCCTTTGTCCCCTTCCCATACCTTATTGTTTTAAACAAAATTTCTCTTCCTTTTTACTCCAACTCAAAGACTAGGTTTTTCTACAATATTTGGAAACAGAGACCATTAGAAACAATATTTAATTATAGCAAAACAAGCTGATAGATGTGGTCAGAAAAGGTAGCAAGCCTGGTGGAAAGGCTGGGGCTCCTCTTGGACTGGTTCTATACATCATTCTGAGAGATGCTATTTCCAGCATGCAGGGGGAGCAAGGTAGGACTGGCTAAATTTCCCAATGCTTCCTACATCTGAGCTTTAATATTGGGTTTGTGGATGAAAACTCCAAGCAGTAAGGTTACCCATTCACATAAAACCCCAATCCAAAATTCTAAAGGTGGATATAAGTATTCGGGTAATTGATCACAGCATTCTTTTTTTTTTTTTTTTTGTTTACAAAACAAAAAAAAGCACATTAAATGTGTGAATAAACAATCTTCTTTTCTCATTTATAAACCTAAAACCCTACCAGTATATTTAAAGAAATGATAGCTTCTGTGAATTTTAGAAAATATAAAGAGGTGTATGCACATATTATCTTTAAATTTTAGATCTCTTCAAGATTCCTCCTAGATTAACAAAGTAAATTACTTAAGTGGTCATTCTAACCTTACTATTTCATTTAAGTCATAGGATGCTGATACCAGATGGTATATGCATTCTGATCATAGATATGGAGAACAGTACTTGGCATAAACACAGCAATGAGTGAGTTGTTGGTACAATGTCTATCACTTAGCAAAGGCTCTGGCATGTATTAATATAAAAGAGGTTTAATGATTGTGACAGTGATATATCCTTAATCATCTACCCAATATCTTGTGTACAGGCACACAAATATACAGTTGTATCTTTTTATGGTCTCAATAAATAGATTCATTAAATTTTAAAGCTGGAAAATAATCCAAAGACTATTTAGTTTAACTTTCTTTTTTCATAGACTGGGAAACTAATCCCAAAGAAGAAAGTATCCTCTCAAAGTTTGTACGGCTGGTTAGTGGCAGGATTGAAACTAGAACTTCCTTTCTGTTTCAGGTGCAGAGATACTGTTAACTCAAACACTGGCAGTCAGCAGAGTATCCAGTATTGAAAAGGCACCAAGTGTGGTTAATAACTTCTGAACTTCAGTTTAATATATTCTGACCCCTTTTCATTATGAAGCCAAATGAACAATGATTAATTAGGTCTTCATGTAGCATCATTTCTTGCCTGCTCTATGATACTCCATTTTCTCCTTCTTCTTTGGTACTGATTGAAAAAGCTATACAAACTATATTTTGGATAAGTTCAGTAGGTTAGTTATATCACATCAGTAGAAAGGAAAGGCGTCAACTTTTGATTATTTAGTCTACAATCTTAAGAATTTCCTGACATACTTTCTACACAAACTTAGTGTTTAGATGTTATGGGAAAGTAAATCATGCTTGTGTGAATAATAAATTTATTCAACTTTCTTGTCCTAGATAGGAAAGAGGTTTGAAATTGCCAATCTATGGATCAGTTTGGTCAATCACATATTGACCAATTAGTTTCCAAATCACCTGACCCAAATTTCCTGGCTGTGAAAAGTTACAACTAGAACAAGAATCTACCAAGAGATGCCAGATCTCTAGATAATAGTCTTTTTCAGACTACTTTCATGATATTACATACTGTCTTGTATGTATGCCAGTGAATGCTTATTCAGTCATTTGTAGGCAATGATGACATTAACTTCAGTGAAACTTCAGTTTTGACAAGTCCTACCTCTGCCTCTGTCCAGTCAGTTATTTAGAAATTAGCTAAACATCCAGAAGGACAATTTAACATATTGAATGTTAACCAATAAAAAACACTATTGCACAAAGGTCTAATATACCATCCACCTACCTGACTACAATAGAATAATTTTTTAAAATTTTTATTCATTATTTTTAGAGAGAGGGGAAGGGAAGGAGCAAAAAAGGGAGAGAAACATCAAAGTATGCTTGCCTTTCATGTGCCTCCAGCTGGGGACCTGGCCTGCAACCAGGGCATGTGCCCTGACTAGGAATCAAACCAGCAACCCTTGGGTTCACAGGTCAGCCCTCAATCCACTGAGCCACACCAGCCAGAGCATTACAATAGAATAATTTTGAATAAGTTATCTTCCAGATTTTATCCAAGGTGTTATTCATTAAGTCATCTCATTGGTTAATTTGCATCCTACGAGATCAGCTGTGTATTCATACAGCCTAGCAATCCTGATCAAGTGCTTGGAAGTTTCTCCTGCCATTTTTTTTTATCACAGTGCCAAAGAGATAGTTACAGATTTTCTTTTCTGCTTTTCTTTCAATCCCATCTCTGAGCTAAGGAATCAAGGCAAGGTTGAATCATATGGCAAAGAGATTTGGCAAATACCCTATTACTCAGATCCATAGAGCAGCCAAACAGGTAAGTGATCTCTCCAAAGTGGATATTTGCTCGTAGTAGGGGTGCTAAAATGATCTGGGTTATCTATTCATGAGAAATTGTTTAACTATGGAAATTCCCAACCCTTATTTCCTTTTTAGTTCATCTTCCTTGGAGTAAACATCAACTGTGGTTATTAATTCCAGGCACTATTAATTTTCTGAAGCGCTAGTTAACAATATGTCATTTTTAAATCAGGAAATTATGAACCTATTTTCTTTAGTGGAAAATTTCATTATTATCTTTAGCATGATCACTGTGTACCTACTATGTGATAGAAACTGTATACATATGATCCCTTCGAATTTTCACAACAATTTTGGGAAATGGGTGTTATTATTAACTCCAATTTACAAATAAAGGAACTGAGGTTCAGAGAGGATAAGCAAATTGCCCAAGGCCACAAAGGTGATAAGTGGCAAGTAGCACCAAAACCAGATTCATCTTGATTCCAAAGCCCATTCACATTCTACTGTACTCTTATGATGTGAAATTATCCAAAATAAAATTTTTATTGCAGGCTGTGCAAGGCACTGGACTACTTAGAATTCTGAATTCTGGGAATTTATTTCCCACTTGAGGGAACAGTTTCATAGCACTGAGGTATGGTTCAACAGATGTTTGATGGGTGAGGGAGCTACTGGAAAGCACGCATATTCAGCAACCAGAGTCAGAGTGTGTGGTCTCTGGGTTTTGTCTGGCTGAGCAGGTAGAAATGAGTTCCTTCAAAATGTAGAATGAAGACTTTTGGTCAAGGTGGAGGCATAGGTAAACATGGCTCACCTCTTCACACAACCACATCAAAATTACAACTAAACTATATAACAACCATGACTCAGAACCATCAGAAATCAAATTGAATGGAAGTCCAATAGCTACATGGAGACACAGAGAGGTAGAACAGGCTGATCCCACACCCACATGTGGTGGGTAAAAATTCAGCAGAGATATCTTAGGAGTGAGGGGTCCCAGCCCTACACCAGGCCCGCTAGCTAAAAATTCAGCAGAGATATCTTAGGAGTGAGGGGTCCCAGCCCTACACCAGGCCCGCTAGCCCAGGAGTGCCTGGAAGATAAGCCCCCATAACGTCTGGCTGTAAAATCCAGCAGGGATTGAGTCAGTGAAAGAAACTACTGGGTTTCTAAGCAGGTTCTCTTTTTAAAAAATGTTTTATTTATTTTTCAGAGAAAAGAGAAGAAATGGAGAAAGAGAGGGTAAGAAACATTAATGTATGGTTGCCTCTGGCCTGCAACCTAGGCATATGCCCTGACCAGGATTTGAACCTTGACCACTTGGTTTGCAGGTCAGCACTCAATCCACTGAGCCATACCAGCCAGGGCTAAACAGTTCCTCTTAAAGAACCAACACGAATACTTACTCAGACTCACTCCCTCTGAGTTCCAGCACTGGGGTAGCAGCTTGAAAGGCATCAGTGGCATATGGGGAGGAACTGAATTGTCTGGCAGTAGGACAAGAGCTGGGGGACAGCTTTCTCCCAGGCAGAATGGTGGGCAGAGGCTGTTGTTTTTTTTCTGAACCCTCTACAGTTAGCAGATGGGGGCCATATCTGAGACTCCATCAACCTGAGTCACATAGTTTGCTCTACCTTGGTAAATCCCTGAGTCTCTGCTCTACTCAACTTATGGGCCCACTCAAGCTGTTAACAGTGGCTTTTCTGTATGAATATCTGGTCTTGGCTCAGGCTTCTCATCTTCCTAAATCACCTCAAACAAGCAACCGCCAGGTTCAGTGAGCCCTCAGGCCCTATACCTCTGGCTAAGTGGCTCCAGGCCTGGCACTAGCAGCCGCCAACTTTGGATAACAGTTTGACTTTGCCTGGGAACCTCCAAGCCCAGCACAAGTAGCAGCCATCTGCAGATTCCTTTGTAGCTGGTACCATGTGGCCCTGGGTGGAACACAGGTGGAACACAGGTGGTAGTTGATCCTGGCCTGCACCACCTGAGAAACCCACACTCAGTGGACAGCAATAGACCACATCAGAGCACCACCACTGTGCCCCTGTACAGCTTATCTTCCACAGAAGTCAGGGGTTGGTGGTCAGTGGCCACGGCCAGTCCTTGAAGCTAACTGGCTTGGATAAATCTCTCTTATTGACCTGCCAACGACAATCGAGGCTCAACTACAAGAGGAGGGTGTACTCAGCCCATGTGAAGGGTGTTCCTTAAGTACCCAACTTGGGTGATAGGGGAGGCTATGCCACTTGACTCCACAGGACACCTATTACATTAGGTCATATTACCAAGATAGAAAGTCATAGCAGCTCTATCTAATATGTAGAAACAAACAAAGAGAGGCTTCCAAAAGAAGGAGACAAAGAAACATGACCCAAATGAAAGAGCAGATAAAAACTCCAGAAAAATAACTAAACAAAATAGAGATGAGCAATCTATCAGATGCAGAATTCAAAACACTGGTTATAAGGATGCTCAAGGAACTTAGTGAGGACCTTAACACCATGAAAAAGATCCAGCTAGAAATGAAGAATACACTAATTGAAATAAACAACAATTTTCAGGGAATCAACAGTAGAATGGATGAAGCCAAGAATCAAATCAATGATATGGAAATAAGGAACCAAAACAAAACAAAACAAAACAACTAATCAGGACAATAAGAATAAAAATGAATCCACAAAATGAGGATAATGTAAGGAGATTCTGGGACAGCTTCAAGCATACCAATATTCACATCATAGGGCTGCCAGAATGAGAAAAAGAAGAGCAAGAACTTAAACACCTATTTGAAAAAATAATGACAGAAAACTTCCCTAATTTGGTAAAGGAAATAGACATGCAAGCCCAGGAAGCACAGCAAGTCCTAAAGAAGATGAATGCAAATAGGGACACACCAAGATACATCATGATTAAAATGTCAAAGGTTAAATATAAGGAGAGAATCTTAAAAGCAGCAAGAGAAAAGCAGTTATTTATCTACAGGAGAGTTCCCATGAGACTTCTAGCTGA
>PVIW01014300.1:0-24020 GCA_004026585.1 Noctilio leporinus | reverse complement strand
TATAGGGGGGATTAAGAATATGTGAGGAGTAACTTTTGCAAAGGATATGTTGGGGCTTAATAGTTCATATTGCTCTCGGTATAATTCAGGTGCTTGAGATTGGCAGCAATCCCTTTCCTGATGCTGCCTCTTTTTCTTGGTCAGGACTTTACAGTCTATAGTCTATATTCTAGCCGGTCTTGGTGTGTGGCAGGGCCTCGGATTGTCGCAGTAGGGCTGATTCTGAGTGTCCGCCCCCAGGTAGGCTGGGCCTTCAGCAGCCTGACTGGGTGTTAGGGCTGCTGATGTTCTGGAGCCTGCAGGGAGCCCCCTCCCACTCCTGGCGGAGGTTCCAGCCCAGGACGCGCCCCCAGCACTCCTGCAGGGCAGCCCACAATTTCGCTGGTCCCTGTGACGACTGGTCCCACCCCCGCAGTTCCGGGAGGAGGCCGGGCCTGTCAGTCAACACTGTCCGGGGTCCGCCTACACTGTCCCGCCCTTCCGGGCGAGCACCATGCCCCCAAGCCAATCAGCTCTCCTCTGAGTCCTTTACGTGGCCTCAGCCTCTGTGATGAGCCCCTCCCAGGCGTGGGCGGCGCGGCCTTTGTCTCCGGCAATGGCGGGTCTCCCGCCACTAGTTCCCGGCTTGCCAGCTCTCCGGCTCGCCGTTTGGATTTTCCCGGGGAGCCTGGGGGCCTGTGTGGCTGCACAGGGCTGGGCCTCCCCCCTCACAGGGGCTTCTAGCTGCTGTTTCCCTGGTGGCCCAGCAGCTCCGTTTTCGGCCCTCTCGTCGCCCCGCAGGTGCACTTCCCGGTCCCCCGCTCCGGCTTCCCGCAGGACTCTTCTCCTCCGCCTATAGCCGCACGTGGAGCCTCCTCTCCCCGTTGCCAGAGTGACTCTCTCACACAGTCCCTCCCCTGCAAGAGTTCAATTCCGGGTTCCCTACGGCGTTCGCCCTCGCTGCCTGCACTTCTCTGTTGAGACTTCCAGTCACCAGCTAGCCCGGAGCTGGCCCCAGTCAAATGCGCCCCTCTGGGCAGAGGCCCCCCTGCCCAGAGCCGACCTCGGCCCGCTGGCCGGTCGGTCGGGAACGCCTCACCTACTGTCCTGCTGGCTTCCTCTGCCTCTGGGCTCTGTTCCCCTGTGTCCAGATGCAGTCCGTTCCAATCCCTAGGGTCCTGCAGCCGTCTCACGCTCCTTATCCTGTCCTCTAGCTGCTTTGGTACTCGAGAACACCATAAGCACTGCTCTCTACTCTGTCGCCATCTTGGAGAATCTCCCAACACCACTTGTTGAAGAGAGAGTTTTTACTCCATTTTATGTCAAAAGTATCCAAATTGGAAAAGGAAGTCAAACTGTCATTATTTGCAGATGATATGATAGTCTACGTACAAAACATGATAGGCTCCACCAAAAACTTACTTGACCTTACAAGCAAATTTAGGAAAATAGCTGGGTCAATATCCAGAAGTCAAAAGCATTTTTGTATACCAATAATGAAACATCAGAGATAGAAGCTAGAAAACAAATTCCATTTATCATATCAACAAGAAAAATAAAGTAGTTAGGAATGAACTTAACCAAGGAGGTAAAAAAATCTGTACTCAGAAAACTACAGAACACTGGAGAAAGAAATTAAGGAAGATACAAATAAATGGAAGCATATACCATGTTCATGCATGTGAAGAATTAACATCATTAAAATGGCCATACTACCCAGAGCAATCTATAGATTCAATATAATTCCAATAAAAATACCAATTACATACTTCACAGAAATAGAAAAAAAAAATACTTCAAAAATCTATTTGGAGCCAACACACATGAATAGCCTCAGGAGTCTTGAAAAAGAAGAGCAAGGTAGGAGGAATCACAATACCAGACATCAAATTATACTACATGGCTATTGTAATCAAAGCAGTCTGGTACTGGCATAAGAACAGACATATAGATCAATGGAACATAATAGAGAACCCTGAAATAAACCCAGGACTCTATGGTCAATTAATGTTGGATGAAGAGGGAAGGAATGTTTGTTTGTTCTTTTTTAAATTTTGGTCATTATTTTTAGAAAGAAGGGCAGGAAGGGAGGAAGAAAGAGAGAGAAACATCAATGTATAGTTGCCTTTCACCTGCCTCATGCTAAGTTGGAGACCTGGCTTGCAACCTGGTTATGTGCCCTGACTGGATAATTGAACCAGTGATCTTTGGGTTCACAGGCCAGCACCTATCCACTGAGCCACATGAGCCAGGTCACATTTACTTATTTGCAAATATTATACCAACCTTGCAATCCCAGAATAAGTCCCACTTGGTCATGGTATATGATCTTTTTAATGTATTGCTTTATTTCCTTTGCTAATATTTTAGTGAGGAGTTTAGCATCTGTGATCATCAGTGATATTGAGTTACAAATTTTTTCTTTGATTGTCTTTATGTGGTATTGGAATTAGGATAATCCTGGTTTTGTAAAATGACCTTGGGTTTCTTCCCTCTTGAGTTTTATTTGGAATAGTGTGTGAGAGAGAGAGGTGCTAATTTTTTTCTGAATATGTAATAAAGATTCACCTGTGAAGCCCATCCAGTCCAGGGCTTTTGTTTTTTGGGAGTTTTTAAATTACTATTTCAGTTTCATTAGGTTTAATCTTCTCAGCTTCTTTGACTCTTGCTGATTTAGTTTTGGAAGACTGTGTTTCTATGAATGTATCCATTTTGTTCAGTTTTTCTAATTTGTTGGCATATAGTTGTTTGTAATATTTATTACAATCCTGTGTACTTCTTTGGTGTCAGTTACTTCTCCCTATTAATTTTATTTATTTGGGTACACTTTATAACTTTTTTCAGTAAGTTTGGTTAAAGATTTCTCAATCTTATTTATATTTTTAAAAACCCATTTCTTAGCTGTAGCTGGTGGCACAGTGGATAAGACTCTGGCCTATGAACCCAGGGCTCACTGGTTTGATTCTCAGCCACGGCACATAGTCAGGTTGCAAACCAGGTCTCCAGCCAGGTCTCTACCCAGGTCCATAGCTGGAGGCAGATGAAAGGCGGCCATACGTTGATGTCTCTCTTTCTACCTCTCTGCCTCTCTTCTTTTCTCTTTCTCTGAAAATAATAAACAAAATCTTTAAAAAATTATTTAGAATTAAAAAAAAAATTTAAACCCACATTTCTTGGTTCCATTGATCTTTTGTATTTTTGAGCCTATTGTGTTTTTTTCTGCTCTGACCTTTATTATTTCCTTTCTTCTACTTAATTTTGAGCTTTGTTGTTTTTCTTTCAAATTGTTTTAACTGTAAAGTTATATTCTTTATTTAAGCTTTTTCTTGTTTGTTGATATATCCTGTAATGCTATGGATTTTCCTCTTAGGACAATTTTCCCTGTGTCCCACAGATTTTGGGGATATTTTTTCTCATTTTCATTTATTTCAAGGTATCTTCTGATTTCTTCCTTGATCTCATTGTTGATCCATTAATTGTTTAATAACATGTTGTTTAGCTCCCATGTCTTTGTGTATTTTTCAGTTTTCTTCTGTAATTTATTTCTAGTTTCATAGCATTATAGTCAGAGAAGGTGATACTTAATATATTATTTCAATTTTCTTTTTTTAAGATTTTTTTTTCAGTATTTTCAGAGAGAAGGTCAGGGAGGGAGGAAGAAAGGGAGAGAAGCACCAATGTATGGTTGCCTTTCACCTGCCTCCAGCTGGGGACTTGGCTGGAAACCTGGCTTGCCACCTGGTTATGTGCCCTGGCTGGGGAATCGAACCTTTGGGTTCACAGGCTTGTGCCAATTTGCTGAGCTACACCAACCAGGTTCAATATTCTTATTGAGACTTGTATTGTGTCCTAACATGATCTACCCTAGAAAACTGTCCATGTGTGCTTGTATATTCTGATACTTTGTGGTGAAATGATCTTAAGAAAGCACCTCATTCCATTTGATCCACTTTGTCATTTGGGCCACCATTTTCTTATCCATCAAAATCAAAGGGGTGATAAAATACCCTACTATGACTGTAGGTGGTCCTACATAAGATGTATACATGTTTACTAGGTTTATATTCTCTTGTTGTATTGTTCCTTTTATCATTATGTAGTGACCTTCTTTGTTGTTATAGCTTCAATTTAAAAGTCTATTTTTTCAGCTTTTTTCCTATTCATTTCCATGAAATATCTTTTTCCATCCCTTTAGTTTTAGTCAGTGTGTGTCTTGTATTTTCTATGTGCTGGGTTTCTTGAAAACAACAGATATATGAGTCTTGTTTTCTTATCCATTCAGCTAAACTATGTCTTTTGATTGGGGCATTTAAGCCATTTTATTTTTTAACTATTTTTCTCTGTTTTTCTTTTCTTTCTTCTTTTTAAAAATATTTTTTATTTATTTTGCTATTACAGTTGTCCCCAATTTTACCCTCTTTGCCCACCTCCACCCAGTACCCCATTCCCTCCAGCAACGTCCCCATTAGTTCATGTCCATGACTCATGTGTATAAGTTCTTTGGCTTCTTTATTTCCTTTGATCTTCTTAACATCCCCCTGTCTATTCTGTAACCACCAATGTATACTTTTTTCCCATTCACATCCAGACAATTCACCATTTAATTATTGCCTTCTGTCAGCTTCTCAAATCATATTAATACAAAGTTTCCTTTTCATTATTTCAAAATGCCTACTATGTTAATTCATTTGTTTAAAGAATTACTCTTTTAAGTAATATGAATTGTAATATTACCAAACACATGCAAAATACATTTATGCATATACATATATATTTTAAGATTTTATTTATTATTTTCAAAGGGAGGGGAAGGGAGAGAGGCAGAGAGGGAGAGAAATATCAATGTACAGTTGCCTTTCACCTGCCTCCAGCCACAGACCTGGCTAGAGACCTGGCTTGCAACCTAGTTATGTACCCTGACTGGGGAATTGAACCTTTGGGTTCACAGGCCAGCACCAGATCCACTGTGCCACCAGCCAGGGCAGTACACCCATACATATTTTTACACATACTTAAAGTACACACTGGATTTTGAAGAATTAATACAAAAATTTAAAAATATGCCAACAGCTTACATAATTATTACATGTTAAATGATAGTATTTTAGATATATTGTATCAAGATTAAGCAGGTTTTTCTTCTTCAATACTTATTTTACTCTGGAATGATATTTTTGTGGAATACATCACACAAATAGTATATTGCAGAACTCACTTTTGTGAAAGTTGTCCTAGAGACAGTGCCAAACCTACAGTAAAAAATGAATTTGGTTTCTGAGTCAGATCCTCCCCCATTCAATAATACAACTCTATTTTAAGCTACTGGAACTACAATTTATTCTTTTTGCAGTTTTCCATCTTAAATAGTAGATTTATTTATTTAGTTAGTTTGTTAGGCTGTGCACAGGTCTTACTTCTTTCAATTCCCTCTGTTTCTCCTCTACATGTGTTTTACAAGTTGAAAACTTCAGAAATAATGGCACTTGCAGTGCTCAGCTGGTCCCCAGAATAGAAATTAGTATGTGTACTAAGTTGAGGTAAAAAATAAAAATCCCTAGGATTTAAATAATTTTATAGAATAGTATTCTAGCTATTTTTTGAACTTGTGGTTGACTTCCTATGTGGTCCTAACCCCTGAACTATTTAAAAGTCTGTGTATGTTCACCTTTATTATTTCAATAATAAAGTTTACTATAGCATTAATTCCTTTTCTCAAATATCCCCAGTTTGGAGGACTTCATAACTGGAAGTATATATTACCATGATTTAGTTGAAAGGAATCTCATTTCATTTATATGCTATTATGGGAATATATATTGCCTATGTACAAGAATCATATAGTTTAGTAGTTTGCAACTTCCATCCAAATTAGTCTTCATTCTCAGCATCTTTTCTAACCTAAAGATTGACTGATTTCACAACACACCATGACCAGTTGTTTGCTATTTAAAACATAAATTGCTAACAAAATCTATACATTACACACCCACAAATTAGCACATATTTTATAACCGTGAATTAAAAAGATAGCATGTATTCTATGTAATATACATCCACATTTTCTTACTTTTTTCTTCTTCCTTAACTGCATTTGATTTTTCTGAGTTGTTGCAAGTAACCTGAATTTCCCATATTGTGAAATGATTCCAAACTAAGAACACTTAACCTGCAGTAATGCAGATACAAGTAATATACAAAGTTGTACCTTACTTAGTAAAAACTATAACAAGATCACTTTAAATCATGCATAAGTTAAAGTTGGTTCTTATCCATTCAGCTGCCCTATGTCTTTTGATTGATGCATTTAATCCATTTACCTTTGTATCCGAGTCCCTGCCTCTCTGTGTTTCTTCATCTTCTTAAAGCAGACCCTTTAGCATCTCTTGCAATGCTAATTTGGTGGAAATGTATTATTTTAGCCTTCTTTTGTCTGGGAAGATCCTTATTTCACCTTCCATTATGAATGACAACCTTGCTGGGTAGAGTATTCTTGGTTGCAGGCCTTTGTTTTTCATTGCTTGGAATATTTTTTGCTGTTCCTTTCTGGCTTGTGTTTTTGTTGAGAAATCAGTTGATAACCTTATGGGAGCCCCCTTGTATGTTATTAGCTGTTTCTTTCTTGCTGCACTTAGGATTCTCTCCTTGTCTTTGAAATTTGCTATTTTCATTATGATGTGTCTTAGAGTGGCCCTGTTTGGGTTCATCTTCCTTAGGACCCTCTGTCTTCCTGAGTTTGCATGGCATTTTCTCTCCTCAAGTTAGGGAAGTTTTCTGTCATTACTTTTTCAAACAGGTTTTCTATCCCTTGCTCCTCCTCTTCTTCTGGTATCCCTATGATATGGATGTTATTACTTTTCATGTTATGCTGCAGATCTCTTAAAACTTCATTCATTTTCAGTCTTTTTTCACTTTGTTGTACTACCTGGGAATTTTGTTCTACATTGACCTCCAGCTCAATGATCCAATCCTCTGCTTTCTCTATCCTGCTTTTGATTCTTTCTACTGTGTTCTTCAATTCAGAAATGGTATTCTTCATTTCCTCCTGGCTCTTATTAATGGTGTCTATATCCTTTTTAATGCTTGTGTAGTTCTCAGTAAGTTCCTTGTAGCTTCCCTGGAGTTGTTTGCAGTTTTCCTTGAACTCACTGAGCTCATGGAGCTTCTCTATCACCATTATTTTGAATTCCATATCTGATAGGGTGCTTACCCCTATTTCATTTTGCACTCTTCCTGGGGATTCCTCCTTTCCACTTGCTGAGGGTTTATTTCTTTGTCTCCCCATTTTAGGTGGCTCTTGTTTGTTTCTGCTTGAGATCCACTGTCTTTGTCTCCTTTAGTTATTAATCCAATCAGTCTGTGATCAGTGGTCAGTTTTAGTCACCTCTGGGAAGAGCAGATGAATTCAGTTGTTAATCTAATCAACTGTGATCTGAGGTAAAGTTTAGGCACTGCTGGGTGGGGTGGATTAATTCCTATGGGTTGGGCTGTGGCTTCCCCTCAGCCCTTTGGAGAAGAGTGATATGCTGGCTGTATGGGGAATGGGTCAGCATTGGACTCATGTGCTTCCTCCTCAGTTCTCCCCCTAAAACCACTGACCCAAACTTTCCCCAAGCTTCCCCAGTCCACTCTGCCCTTTCTCTCCTGGACCCCAGGGTAGGTGGATGCTTCTGCACTTTTGTGCATGGTCCCTTTAAGAACTCAGTCTCTCTGTCAAGCCAGCTAAATCTGGTGGCTTTTTGCTTTTCACAGCTGGGTGCTGTTTTACTCTCAGCTTTGTTGCTGTAATCTGGGAAGCCCAGTTGGGGGTTTAGATCCCACCCTTTGCAGGTGGAATCCCTGGCTGCTGAGATGATTCTCCTTCCCTTCAGCTGCCGCCTGTGGGAGCCCCACCAGCCTCTCATGGTTCTGCACTTCCTACCAGTCAAGATGTGATGATTTGGCCCCTCTGTTCTGTCCATGGTAATAAGACTTCTCTGCAGTTGGTGTTCTGTTGGTTATTCTTAATGATTTCTCCCCAAATAAGTTGTAATTCCAGCTTGGTGTTGGGAGGAGATGGGTATAGCTCCACTTACTCCTACACCATCTTGGTTCTCTGTCTCTTTCTTCTTAAAACAAGCCCTATAAATTTGTCAAAATACCACTTTGCTGGTAACAAACACCATTAGCTTTTTCTTGTCTATGAAGCTCATTGTTTCTCCTTCAATTTTTAAAATTAATTTATTGTTGTCGTATTACAATTGTTTCGTTTTCACCCATTACTCTCCCCTGCCCCACCCACCCCATCCCCTATCCCATAATCAGTCTCCACCACGTTGTCCATGTCCATGGGTCATTCAGACTAGTTCCTTGACTAAACCCTTCCCTTTCTCCCAGTCTTTCTCTCCCCCCCTCCCCTCTGGTCACCATAAATCTGTTCCTTGTTCTCATGTCTCTAGTTTCATTATGCTCTTCTGTTTGCTTCATTCATCATTTCTCTGTATTTGGTGAGATCATATGGTATTTGTTTTTCACTGCCTGGCTTATTTCACTAAGCATAATACTCTCCAATTCTAGCCATGCTATTGCAAAAGATAGGAGTTCATTCTTTCTTCTGTGTAAGTATTCCATTGTGTAAATGTACCAAAGTTTTTTGACCCATTCATCCACTGATGAGCCCTTAGGCAGTTTCCAGCCCTTAGCTATTGTGAATAGTGCTGCTATGAACATAGGGGCACATAAGTTTTTCTGAATTTGTGTTTCAGGGTTCTTTAGGTATAGCCCTAGCAATGGAATCCCTGGATCAAAAGGCAGTCCCGTTTTTAGATTTTTGAGGAAATTCCATCCTGTTTTCCATAGTGGCTGCAACAGTCTGCATTCCCACCAACAGTGCACTAGGGTTCCCTTTTCTCCTCATTCTTGCAGGCACTTGTTGTTTGTTAATTTGTTAATGATAGCCTTGTTGGGTAAATTGCCTTGGTTGTAGATCTTTGCTTTTCATAACTTAGTATATTTCATGACAATCTCTTTCGGCCTGGAATGTTTCTGTTGAGAAATCAGATGACAGTATTATGGGAGCTCCCCTTTTTAGGTTACTAACCGTGTTTTGCTTGCATCTTTTAAGATTATCTCCTGGTGTTTAAGCTTAGCCATCTTAATTATGATGTATCTTGTTGTGGGCCTCTTTGGGTCCCACTTGTTTGGGACTCCGTGTTTCCTGTACTTGTGTGTCTTTTCCCCACCGTATTAGGGAAGTTTTCAGTTATTATATCTTCAAATGTTTTCTTAATCTCTCTCTCTCCCTCTCTCTTTATTTTTGATATCCTTATGATGCAGATGTTGTTGTTTCATATTTTCCCAAGCACTCTATAAACAGTACTTATTCTTAAATATTTTTCTTTTTTGGTGCTATGTGTTTTTATTTTACCTTTCTTTCAAATTGCTGATTCAATAATCTAACTAGTTTTTATTCCTTCCAGTGTTATTTATTTCAGATACTGCATTCTTCTTGTTTTTTTTGTTTTTGTTTTTTTTTTTTTTTTTTTTTTTTTTTTTTTTTTTTTTTTATGGTTTCAATGTCTTTCTTATGCTGTTGAGTATTCTAATAATCATTACTTTGAATTCTATATCTGGTAAATTGCTAGCCTCCATTTCATTTAGCTACTCGAGAGAATTTATTTGTTTTTTCATTTGAGGCCTCTTTCTTTGCCTTCCAATTTTGGCTGTTTTTGTTTTTTATATATATTAGATAGATCTGCAAAGAGTCTGCTGTAAACCTATGTTGGAAGCTTCATATGACTGGTCCTGGGCAACCTTCTTGGAGTTACCAGCAATCTACAGCTTGTGGCTCCCTGTGTTCATTTGGGAAGGAACAAGCTGCATTCCAATGCCAGGTTTTATCAGCACCAGGCACAGGGGAGGGTTAGCTAAAATATTAAAGCACCCAGGGACCCACAACCCCTTGCAGGCTATTTATTAGGTTTAATCACTGAAAAAGCCTCCATCTATACACTTAAGCAGGGTTTAAGCTTCACAGCGTGGGGTGAGAGATATTCCTATGTGTTGGGCTATTTCTTCCCCTCAGGCTGATGCTGTACCTGAGGAAGATGGCTTCTGCAGTTTAGGTAATGACTCAGCACAGGGATCCTGGTGGATGACCCCTCAGCTCTCTCCCCAGAGCCACCAGACCCAGACTGTCCTCACACAGCTCTAATCTTCTTTGCTCTCCCTCTGCTGAAGCCCAGGGTAAACGGCTACAAACAAAACTTTGTTTTGGCCCTTTAAGAGGACATGTGTCTTTAGCTGCCTGCCTCTCCATGGCAAACAGAATACCCACTGCTTTTCACAGATGGATATTATTTGGGTTCCTTTCCTGGTTCTGGTGCTCTAGGATGGGGAGCCACACTTGGAATTTAGACCTTACACTCCTCAGGGGGAATGCCTCAGCTACTGAAATATTCCTCTGGAACTTCAGCTGCTACCCATTAGGGTCCAGCCAGCCCTTTCACACTTCCCCACTTCTTACCAGGCTCCATGTGGTGTAGTGATTTCTCCTGTAAGTCCTTAGTTATAAGGCTTCTCTCCATCTAGTGTTCATTGGGTTATTCAGGATGATGTTTCTATAATTTAGCTGTAATTCTAGTTTTGTCCTGGGAAGAGATTAGCATAGCTGCCACCTACTCCACCAGTATCATCATCTTGGATCTGCTCCTTGGAATTTTTAGATTGGCCAGGCACCTATGTCTCATGTGCATTGTCATCTTTCTCCTTCTCTCCCCTCCCTTGCTTCAACAACAAATTTTATATATATTCTATTTATAAATCTTGTTAATTATTTTAAGTTTTTCCCTTTGGACTTAATATGTATCTATGGTTGATGCTCAATAAATTTTTATTATGAGCAAGTGATAATAGTAGTAAAAAGAACAACATATAAATTGTTCCTCAGCATTTGTTATTTCATGTGCTGCATTAGTCATTAATGTTGTGATCAATTGCTCCTCAAAATATAGGGGAATAATATTCGTTAGTAATCTTTTTTTTAAAGACTTTATTTATTATTTCCAGAGAGAGGGGAAGGGAGAGAGGCAGAGAGGGAGAGAAACATCAGTGTGTGGTTGCCTGTCACCTGCCTCCAGCTATGGACCTAGCTTGCAACCTGGTTACATGTCCTGGCTAGGAATTGAACCAGTGACCTTTGGGTTTGCAGACCAGGGCTGATCCATGGAGCCACCAGCCAGGGCTTTGTTAGTAATCTTTTATAATAACTATTTAAACAAATGTAATGCTTTTCTGATTCCTACATCTTCGTTCAAAGAAGAACATTTTACTTACCTTGTCAAGTAAGAGAGTAGCAATTTAAATGAGACTTGCAATTTATGCTTTTCTTCACTTTCCAAGGCAAGTCCTGACTTTTGGCTTTTTAATGGACCTAGGATCATTCTTTTGAAATGTATGCACACTGGAAAACACATATATCTATATCTGCTTACTTATATTTACATCAATATCTGTGTAACCATGCTCTGCAACCTGGGATACTTTCCTAGCCTCAAAAGACTGAGTTGACCCCAATCCACCAGGGTTTACAACATGTCTAACTTCCTCTGACATTATAGGCTTAAAATCTAAGCATGGAGAATTCCTCTCACTTCATTGAGGTGAATTTCCATTAAGAGCATATTTCACAAGATGTTCCAAAATATGAAAGAAACTTCTACACACAGGATGTAGTATAAAACTGAACAAAGTTAGGAAAGGCTAAAAATAATTATATGTGGACAAATGGAAACTTGAACATGACAGTGGGACATAACTGGCTCTACCACTTATTTTACACATGATATTGGGTAAAGTTCTTCTCTCAGCCAGTATTTGCTCAAATGTAAAATGTAATAACATAATAGTTCCTGCCTTGTGGTGTCATTATTGGGCTGAAATGAAAGGAATGCATTTAAAATTATTCATGAGGATAACACAAGATAATATTTTATCAAGTGGTTATTACACAGAATAACATAGGAGGTGGGAACAATTATTACTGTCTCTTCAAGTGGATTATCTTTGTCAGTTCCTTGTTAAAATGACGCTCTCCTGAAGGCCAGCAATAGAGGACAAGGAAGGTTTGTGGGCTGATGATGATTTTCTGACTTTGAATGACTGAAATTTTCAGTCTTGAATAAACAAGGTAAGCTTCACAGGTGAGGCATGATTTTATTTGATTATTTCAATTCACAAGTGTATTAATTTGTTATGGCTGCTGTAAAAAATAGTACCACAAACCAGGTGACATAAACAACAAATATATTATCTCATAGGTCTGGAGGCTAGAAGATGAAAATCAAGGTATCAGCAGGACCACACTTTTTCTGAATGTTCTAGGAGAGGATTCTTCCCACCTTTCTGAGCTTCTGGTGGGCCAAGGTGTTCTTGGCTTGCAGCTGCATGCATCATTTTAATCTATGTCTCCATCTAATTTCTGCTGTTATGGCCACATAGAGTTCTATGTATGCATGTCTTAGCCCAGATTTCTCTCTTATAAAAACATCAGTCATAGTCCAATGTGACTTCCTTGTAACCTCCCTAATTACATCTCCAATGGCCCCATTCCCAAATAAATTTGGTCATATTCACAGGCACCAGGGATTATAACTTCAACATATCTTTTGGGTGGACACAATGCAACCCATAACAGCAAGTATATTTTAAGATCCTACTTTGTACTGGAAGGATTAATAGGCAGGGCTGGGGAAAGAGGGCATATAAAGGAGAGATTATTTGAGGTGAAGTTCAGGAACAGAAATACAAGATTTTGTTCAGAAAGTAGCACAATTCCATGTTTATTACAGTGGAAGTTTTCTCCTGAGCATGGTGGGAGGAGTTGCTGAGAAGATGGGCTATGTTATATATGTTTAGATCTTCTGATGATTAGAGTCACACTGGTCCTTATATACTTGTTCCCTAATTCATGCACTGGCTCTTGCTTCTGCTCAAGCTTGCAGCAGCCAAGCCTGTAAATTGTTCTAGATTTTCTGCATCTTCCCACCTCCACACACTCCTCTGATCAATCATTACAGGCTATCAAACTGACCTCTCTCCATAAACTTATTGCCTGGATCATGGACCTACTTCTAACTTGCTTCTCTGTCATCAGTTTTTCTCCCTATTTGGTCCTCCATACTGATGCAAATCTGAACATGCCAATCTTCTGATGCAAACTCCTTCAATAATTTTCTAAACCTTATATAGCAAAATTCAAACTACTCAATTTAGCACAAGGGTCAAATGTGCCTATCCTTTTATTAACAGGTACCATTTTCTCATAAATACCCTACATTCTCATCACAATGAATTACCACTACCTGTAGCACCTCAACTACCCCGCCCCCCATACCATGGCATGCTCAATGCCTTCTTACACCATGTCCCACTGAGGAATGCCCTGTGCCTTTTTTGTATTTCACTGTTTTATTAGGTCCTTCTCAACCTTTATCATTCAAGTATTAACTCCTCCAGGAAGCCTTCTTTGACCCCATTTCTGGTCTGTGATAGGTGCTCATTCTTCTCATGCTTACTGAGCTATTTTCACTTTTCTGTTGCCACACAGCAGTGTCACACAGCAGCACGGATTGACTTGGCTTTCCACTCCATGCACTGAGTGCTTGAAAAAGGCCTGTAGCCCAAGCATGCCTGTAGTTTTCATGGATAGTGGTAAGCCTAGCCCAGGGAAGGCAGCCAGGAAATGTCATTGACTGGGGAGTGGAAAGATGGAGGCAGACCTACCTCATGGCCTGAGAGTTATCACTGAGATGGCTGGCCCCCTAATGTCTTCTGGCAAAAATGCAGGTAGAAATGTCTTCTACACCACCTACAAACACTGTGACAGTGGAGGAATTTAATACAACTGGGAGATAAAGGGAGACATTTTTTAATTTTCTAATTTTATAGTCCATGGGCCCTGACAGTTGGCAGGGATCATGTGTAGGGCTCACTTTTCTATTTTTTAATTCACCATTTTCCCAAAGTCTAATTACTGAGAATACATTAGGCAAAAGATAGAAGTTGGGGGGAAAAAAAAAAAAAAAAAAACTTCAGTGGAAAATCACCCTGTAAACATCTTGTGACAGGGATGGCTATTAAACAGGAATGCTCAGCACCAACTGGATTCAGCTCAAGCGAATTTAGCCAAGCAAATCAATGCAAGTTAATCTTTCAGTGTCAGCTGGCTGAGTTTTAGACAAGTAATGAATGCCTTGACTGGAAAGATGGAATGCTGGAAAATGAGTCAGTGCTCTGACAGCTACAGATGGTGCCAATTACTGCCAGTAGAACTTGTTCTGCTGTGAGCCCAAAATGTCTGATTTGTAACCACAGTAAAATGAAAGGGAGGCCTTCCAGCTGGGCCTCTCACCTGTCCTTTATTATTATGTAACCAAAATTGGGTTCAGGTGTGAGCACTTCTTTTTTATTTTATCTTTTGGAAATAGGGAGATGTTTAGCATAGGGAGGGGGCATGTAATTAACATGCTAGTTGCCAACTGTATGCCTGATATGGGTGGGGTTATCAAGGTTAGCCATGCCTTCCAACCCCATTCCCAGCAAACTAACCAAATCATCCTGGAATATGGACAAAGGCAAATGAAAACACCTCATATAATCATGATCTCTATGGAACTTTGTATACACCAGCATCATCTAGTGCATTGTTTTATATGCCTTGGTAGAAAGATCACTGTGTTTCTTTCCTGTGGCAGATTTCAGATCTATTCTCCTCCCATGTTTAGATCATGGTAACAAATGAGAGCATGGTACATATTGGGATCAAATGCCCCAAATCCCATGAGTTTGGTGCTTCTGTGAGAGATTAGCTTGTGCTCAGACTGGAGGCAATGGATGAGAATGAAGCCTTGACATAATCTGCATCATCATTATAAGAGGAACAATACTAATAATTATTTTACAAATAAGAATAACACTGACAGCAATAGTATCTGCAACCATTCTCATTTTTGAAAGTGTGTTTATGTACTTTACCTGTTATCTTTAATCTTCCCAACAAACTTACCTGAGTTATTATTAACCCATTTAAAATGAATGACCTGTATAACAGAGGGGTTGAACAACTTGCCCAGGGTGACAAAATTACTAAGTAATACCACCTATACTTTAACATAATTCTCTAAACCTTAATAAGAAGAACAGTCCCATTTACTACATCAACAAGAAAAATAAAGTACTTAGGAATAAACTTAACCAAGGAGGTAGAAGGCCTGTACTCAGAAAACTATAGAACACTGAAGAAAGAAATTAAGGAAAATACAAATAAATGGAAGCATATACCATGTTCATGGATGGGAAGAAGTAACATCATTAAAATGTCTATACCACCCAAAGCAATTTATAGATTTAGTGCCATCCCTATTAAAATACCAGTCACAGAAAAAGATGGTGACAGAATAGATGGCAGTGCTGACAGAGTTCTCAAGTGCCAGAGCAGTTGGAGTGTAGGGTAGGGAGCACAAGACATCTGTAGTTCCCTGTGAATTGGAGTGGTAAACATCTGGGTTCAGGGGTGCACAGCCCAGAGGCTGCAGAGACCTACAGGAGAGCAGGTGAGACAGTTCCCAAATGGCAGGTCAGTGGGCCGAGGTCGATTCTGAGCATTGGTGGCTCTGGCCAGAGGTGTGGCTCTGAATGAAAACACCTTCAGGTTCCCCATGACCAGAAATCTGAGCAGTGAAGTGTGGACAGTGAGCACAAGCTTGGGGGGATTGAGGAATTGAACTCCTATAGGGGAGGGACTGTGTGAGAGCAGCACCCCAGAGGCTGAGAGATAGGAAGTGCCTCCCAGGGCCAGAGAAGGAGGAGGAGAGATCCACAGGGAGTAAGAGAGCAGGGAGTGCACAGTCTGGGGACAGCACGCCAGCATGAGGGTGAGAACTGTGCTGCTGCCCCACTGAGGGAGAGGGCAGCTCAGAGCCTCATCAAGAAGGGAAGCCCAACCCCACACACCCACACCTTTGCACAGGCTTCTACAGAAACTGCAGCTCAAAACCGGGCACCAGGGAACTTGTCACTGGCACAACCAGTGCACCCATTGCAGGTGGTAAAACCCTCCTCAAAGAGCTGGAAGGGAAGGGCTAGCCATCTCCAGTGCACTGTCCCTGCAGGGCTCCCCACAGAAACAGGTGCTCATTGAAGGTAGCGAAAACCTCCTCAAAGAGCTGGACTGGGAGGGCTAGCCATCACCTGCACAAAAGGTGCTGCAGGCCCCTGTGGAACCAGGCCCGCAGTGCAGAAAATGCAGCCAGGCTAGGGGGGAGGGTATATAGAACTAAGAAATAGCCCTGACTGTAACAGTGATTGGCCCTACAATCCAAGGCCCCACAAGGCCCCACAAGGCCCCACAGCTTGAATGTCGATTGCAGAGACTTGATCGAGGTAAAAAGGCATACTCAGGAAATGGATTGCTGCTAATCTTAAACACCTGAGTTACACTGAGAGCTACATGAACTACTAATCCCTAATATATTCTTTTCAAAAGTTACTTCCAACCCTCAAAATTAGTGCAATTTAAGTAAATAATATTTATATCATGGTGTATCCCAACTCCCATATTTTTAGTCCTCCCTTCTCTCAATTCATTTAACTACCCAAGATCCTCCTCCTACTCTTGTTTTAAAGTCTACACATTCTCCTGCTACAACTCATTCCTAGCCCTCAATCTAAGTATTCCTCCCCTCCCCAGCCTCTTAAAACTTTTTTTGTGGGGGCAAAACTAGGGACTACATATTCTTTTGTTCTGATAAAAATACACAGGTCCTGGCTCCAACTTGATCAATCAGTGCTCATTGAGGGTGGACAGGGAGGTAGATGTGGCAACTATATATATAGGCTTAATATTTTCACTCGCACTTGAGGCATTCTGATTTCTCCCCTCCCCATTTCTATATAAGAGGTAAAGTTGGCTTTCCATCTCGCATCCCCACTATCTTTGCTACTCCTTTCCACCCTTCAAAATTATCTATATTTTAGTCAACTTAATCATTTTCCCCTCTTATAACTGTCTTATCATATCTACATCCCAGTTAAGACTGGCTCAGTTGCAGCTGATGGTGTGATTAAGGGTGGTGGTTACCTTGGAGGGTATAGGTACTTAGCTAGGTTCATATGCAGTCAAAACAGGAATTAAAGGAGTTAGATATCTTTGAAGGTGTGGTTGTTTTGCCTGGACTGCAGGTTCTATTTTAGGAACAGCTCAAAAACAGTGTATGAGATGGGATAGAAGGAGTTTCTCTCAACCAGCCAACTGGAGGGAAAGGAACAACACATAAAACAAATCCAAAATACAACCAGAAAGCCCAAGTTAATGGCATAAAGGGCACCCCAAGAGCAACAAGTTGAGGAAATCTAGGAGCCTGAAATACTGAACCCCACAAATCTCCTAACACAGAAGGGCATTGTATGAAGGCAAGGAATCAAAGCAGATTAATCGACAAAAACAAGCAATAACAGACACCCAGAATGGGGAAAAAAGAATCAGTCCATCACTGAAGGAAAGAAGGAATCACCAGACACACTGAGAATTGAAATAGAAGCTAGCAAACTATCAGACATGGAATTCAAGGAAATCATTATTAGAAGTTTCCATGAATTAATAGAACTCAAAACTACAAAGGACTCCTGGGCAACTATAAGGAACTTACGAAAAATAACACCAGCATTAAAAACAACAGAAACCATCACTAAGAACTAGGAGGAAATGAAGAATAATCTCACAACTGAAGAACACAATAGAAGGAATTCAAAGCAGGTTAGATGAAGCAGAGGACCAGATCGGTGAACTGGAGGACAACAGGGAAAAACTTAACCAGACATTTCAACAAAATGAAAAAAGACTGAAAAAGAAGAAAGAGATTTTAAGAGAAATACAGGACAACATGAAATGCAACAATATCCATCTCACAGGGATACCAGGAGAAGAGAAGCAAGGACTACAAAACTTGCATGAAAAGCAATGACAAGAAACTTTCCTAAAATGCTGAGTGAAAGGGCCATTCAAGTTCAGGAAGCACAAAGGGTCCCAATGAAGATGAACCCAAACAGGCCTACTCCAAGACACATCATAATTAAAATGGCAAACTTCAAAGAAAAAGAGATAATCCTAAAAGCATCAAAAGAGAAAGAGCTAATAACATATAAGGCACTCCAAAAAAGTTATAAAATGATTTCTCAACAGAACCAATACAAGCCAGAAGGGAATGGCAAAAAATACTCCAAGTAATAAAAAACAAAGGCCTTCAACCAAGGAAATTCTATCCAGCAAGGCTCTCATTCAAAATGGAAGGTGAAATAGAGTTTCTCAGACAAAAGAAGGCTAAAAGACTATAGCTCCACCAAATTAGTACTGCAAGAGATGCTAAAAGGCCTGCTTTAAAAAGATGAAGAAACAAAGAGAGACAGAGAGGAATACAGGAACAAAGGGGGAAAACTGTCAATGAAGAAGTGCCTCTCAATAATAACCTTAAATGTAAATGGGTTAAATGCACCAATAAAAAGACATAGGGTAGCTGAGGGGATAAGAAAACTCGACCCACACATATGTTGTCTTCAAGGGACTCATCTCAGAACAAAAGATAAACACACAAACTGAAAGTGAATGAATGGAAAAATATATTTCAAGCAACTTGACATGAAAAAAAAGCTGGAGTAGCAATACTTATATCAGCAAAACACATTTCATAACTAAGTACATTTCATAATACATATGGGAACAAATTACCAAGAAAATAGAACTTTTTTATATATATATATATATATATATATATACACACACACACACACACACACACACACACAATGTAGGAGCACCCAAATGTATAAGGAAAATCTTCGAGGACTTTAAGAAGGATATAAACAGCAACACACTAATAGTAGGGGATTTCAATACCCCATTATCAACAATGGACAGATCTTTCAAACAAAAAAACACTAAGGATATTATAGCATTGAACAATACTCTAGATGAAGTGGACATAACTGACATATTCAGAACTTTTCACCCCAAAGAAGAGAAATACACATTCTTCCCTAATGCACATGGAACATTCTCAAAGATAGACACAAAACAAGCCTCCACAAATTAAAGAAAAGTGAAATCATACCAAGCATCTTCTCAGATCACAATGGCTTGAAACTAGAAACCAAACTCAAGGAAAAAAATCCAAAAGCAATACAATTCATGGGGACTGAATGACAGGCTATTATGTAAGGAATGGGTTAATAATGAGATCAAAGAAGAAAATTTAAAAGTATCTGGAAACAAATGAGAATGAATACACAACATGCCAAAACCTATGGGACATAGCAGAGGTAGTCTTCAAGGGGAAATTCATAGCAATACAGGCCAACCTCAAAAGGCTAGAAGAAACTCATACAAAGAACCTAACCATAAAGCTTCAGGAACTAGAACAGCAATGACAAAGCCTAGAGCAAGCAGAAAGGGGGAAAAAATCAAGATTAGAGCAGAATTAAACAACATGGAGACTAAAAGCATAATTCAAAGGATCAAAAAATCCAGGAGCTTGTTCCTTGAAAAGATAAATGAAATTGACAAACCATTAACAAGACTCATCAAGAAAAAAACAGAGAGGATCCAAATAAACAAAATCAGAAATGAAAGAGAAGTCACATCTAATACTACAGAAATACAAAGGATTGTAAGAAATTACTACATACAACTAACTATACGACAAGAAATTTGACAACCTGGGTGAAATGGACAAACTTCTGGAAATGTATAACATACTAAAATGCAAATAAGAAGAATCAGAAAGACAGAATAGACCAATAACAACTAGTGAAATTGAAGAAGTAATCAAAAATCTCCCAGTGCACAAAAGCCCTGGACCTGAATGCTACACAGGTGAATTTTACCAAACATTTAAAGAAGAACTAACTCCTATCCTCCTCAAACTATTCCAAAAAACCCAAGAAGGGGGAAGACTCCCAAACTCTTTTTATGAGGCCAGTATTATTCTAATCCCAAAACTCAGTCAAGACCCAACAAAGAAAGAAAACTATAGGCCAATATCTCTGAGGAACAGATGCAAAAATTCTCAACAAAATACTAGTAAATCAGATCCAGCAACATATCGAAAAAATTATACACCATGATCAAGTGGGATTTATCCCAGGGATGCAAAGATGGTTCAGTATTCACAAATCAATAAATGTAATACACCACATAAACAAACTGAAAGACAAAAAACATATGATCATATCAATAAATGCTGAAAAAGCATTTGATAAGTCTGGCAAACTTTTATGATTAAAACCCTCAGCAACATGGGAATAGAGGGAACATAAACATAGCTCAATATAATAAAGGCCATATATGAGAAACCTGAAACTAACATCATACTCTGCAGGCAAAACTGAAAGCCTTTTCATTAAAATCAGGAACAAGGCAAGAGTGTCCACTCTCTCCACATCTATTCAACAAAGTCTTGGAAGTTCTAGCCGCAGCAATCAGACAAGAAAGAAGAATCAGAGATATCCAAATTGGAAAGGAGGAAGTAAAACCTTTTATTTGCAGATGACATGATAGTGTACATACAAAACCCTATAGATTACACTAAAAATCTACTCCACCTAATAAATGAATTTGGCAAAATAGCTCTATACAAAGTCAATATCCAGAAATTGAAGGCATTTTTATAAACCAACAATAAAACATCAGAGATAGAAGCTAGAAAATAAATCCCATTTACCAAAGCAACAAGAAAAATGAAGTACTTAGGAATAAAGTTAACCAAGGAAGTAAAGGACTTGTACTCAGAAAACTACAGAATGCTGAAGAAAGAAATTAAGGAAGATATACATAAATGTAAGAACATACCATGTTCATGGCTGGGAAGAATTAACATCATTAAAATGTCCATACTACCCAAAACCATCTACAGATTCAATGCAATGCCTTTTAAAATATGAACATGATATTTCACAGAATTAGAACATGTAAAAAGTTCATATTGAGTCAAAAGCAAGCCCAATTTATCTAAAGCCATCCTGAGAAAGAAGAACGAGGTAGGAGGAATCACAATACCAGACATCAAGCTATATTACAAAGCCGTTGTAACCAAAACAAACTGGTACTGGCATAAGAATAGAAAAACAGATCAATGGAATAGAACAGAGAGCCCAGCAACAAATCCACATCTCTATGGGCAACTAATATTCAACAAAGCAGGAAGGAACATAAAATGGAGTGCAAATAGCCTCTTCAACAAGTGGTATTGGAAGAACTAGACAGGCACATGCAAAAAACTGAAACTAGACCACAAACTTAAACCATACACCTGAGTAAACTCAAGATGGATAAAATACTTAAATTAAACATAAGCAAAACCACCAAAAAATCCCTATAGGAAAACATAGGCAAAAAAAATTGCAGATATCCCACACAGCAGAATTTTCACTGAAATATCTCCCAAGGCAAGGGAAATGAAGGAACAAATAAAAAAATGGGACTACATCAAACTAAAGAGTTTCTGCTCAGCTAAAGAAAACATTGGGAAAATAAAAAGGGAACCAAACATATAGGAAAACATATTTGCCAATGACACCTCAGACAAAGGTTTGATCTCCAAAATATAGAAGGTGTTAATATGACTCAACACCAGAGAGACAAACAACCCAATTAACAAATGGACAATGGGCCTGAACAGACACTTCTCCAAGGAAGACATACAGAGGGCCCACAGCCACATTAAAGAATGCTCAACATTATTAACCGTCAGTGATGCAAATTAAAATTACAACAAGACACCATCTCACACCTGTCAGAGTGGCCATCATCAACAAATCAACAATCAATAAGTGCTGGCAAGGATGTGGAGAAAAGGGAACCCTGGTGCACTGCTGGTGGAAATGCAGACTGATGCAGCCACTATGGAAAACAGTATGGAATTTCCTCAAAAAGCTAAGAATAGAACTGCCTTATGACCCAGTGATTCCACTACTAGGATTATACCCAAAGAATCCTGAAACAACAATTCAGGAGAACCTATGCACCCCTATGTTCATAGCAGGGCTATTTATAATAGCCAAGTGCTGGAAACAACCTAAGTGCCCTTCAGTGGATGATTGGATCAAAAAACTTTGGTACATTTACACAATGGATTTCTATGCAGCAGATAGAGAGAACTCCTACCACTTTTGATAGTATGGATAGAACTGGAGAGTATCATGCTTAGTGAGATAAGTCAGGCAGCAAAAATTAAATACTATATGTTCTTACCTAATACAGGAGAGTAATGAACAAACAAACAAAACAAAACTAGAAACATGAATACAGGGAACACACTTTCAGTGTGTAGAGGGGAGGTAGTGGATGAGGGGAAGAAGGAGGCAAGGAAGGGGAACAGTTTAGTCAAGGAACTAGCATGGATGACCCATGGACACAAACAACACATGGGATTGACTGTGGGTGGAGATAAGGGTAGGGAAATGGAGGGCAGAGGGGGGAAAATGAGATAAATGTAACATAACAACAATAAAATATTGTTGGCAGTTTAATGCTAATATGAATTCTGTTTTCAGAGTGGAAATTATGAATCAACAAAAATATAAATATAATTTTTTTCACAACTGTGTAAGTGAAAGTACATATTTTGAGAAATTAGAGATGACTATTACCCATTATTTCTGAAGTTTCCATCGCCACTGAGTGAATTCAGTGTTGGGATTAAACATGCACAATACTTTTAAATTAATTTAATTTACATTGTTGGCTGATGAAATGCCACAAATTACCATGACTATGGAAACTCTTCTCTCTTTTCTATTAAATCTGCTCTGTTGTGCAAAAAAGTACCAATGACATATTTCACAGATCTAGAAAAAAATACTTAAAAAATTCATATGGAGCCAAAAAATGACGAGAAATAACCACAGTGATTTTGAGAAAGAAGAACAAAGGAGAAGGAATCACAATACCGGATATCGAACTACAAGGCCATTGTAATCCAAATACAAATACTCTGGTACTGGCATGAGAGTAGACATATAGATCAATGGAACAGAATAGACAGCCCAGAAATAAACCTAGAATTCCATGGTCAATTAACATTTGACAAAGGGGGAAAGAACATAAAATGGAGTGAAAATAGCCTCTTCAACAAGTGCAGTTGGGAGAACTGGACAGGAACATGCAAAAATATAAAGCTAGACTACCAACTTACACCATACACCAGAATATACTCAAGATGGATAAAAAATATAAGCTGTGCCACAATAGAAGTCCTAGAGGAAAACATAGGCAGTGAAATTGCAGATATCCTTTGCAGCAATATTTTCACCAATATTTCTCCCAGGGCAAGGGAAATAAAGGAAAGAATAAATGGGACTATATCAAACTGAAATAATTTCTGCTCAGATACAGAAAACATCAGCAAAATGAAAAAGAACCAGCATTATGGGAAAATATATTTACCAATGATACCTCAGAAAAGGGTGTGATCTCGAAAATATATAAATAACTTACATGACTCAACACCAGGAAGACAGACAGCCCAATTGAAAAATGGGCAAAGAACCTGAACAGACACTTCTCAGAGGAGGACATACAAAGGGCCCATAGTCATATGAAAGAATGCTCAATATCAGTTGCATTGTTGGTGGGAATGTAGACTGGTGCAGCCACTATGGAAAACAGTATGGGGTTTCCTTAAAAAACTAAAAATGGAACTGCCTTTTGATGCAGCAATTCTACTGCTGGTATTATGCCTGAAGAACCCTGAAACACCAATTTAGAAGAACCTATGTACCCCTATGTTCATAGCAGTGATATTTACAATAGCCTAAGTGCCCATCAGTGAATGAATGGATCAAAAATTTGGTACATTACATACAAACCCTGATTGGCTCCACCAAAAACTTACTCGACCTAATAAGCAAATTTAGCAAAATAGCTGGGTATAAAGTCAATATCCAGAAATCAAAAGCATTTTTGTATACCAATAATGAAACAACAGAAATAGAAGCGAAAAAACAAATCCCATTTA
>PVIW01014299.1:0-24015 GCA_004026585.1 Noctilio leporinus | reverse complement strand
TTAGTTTTGCTCATTATTGTCCCATAATGGGTGAGATCATATGATATTTGTCCTTCACTGACTGGCTTATTTCACTAAGCATAATACTCTCCAGTTCCATCCATGTTGTTGCAAAGGGAACAAGTTCCTTCTTTCTTTCTGCTATATAGAATTCCATTGTGTAAATGTACCAAAGTTTTTTGATCCAATCATCCACTGATGTCTGCCCATTTTTTAATTGGGTTGGTTTTGGGATTTTTTTTTTGAGGGGGGGGGGTTTGAGTGGGATGAGTTATTTATAAAATTTGGATTAACCCCTTATCAGGTGTACAATTAGCGAATGTGTTCTCTCATCCTGTAGGCTGTCCTTTCATTCCATTGATGGTTTCTTTTGCTGTGCCGATGCTTTTTAGTTTGATGTAGTCCAACTTGTTGAGCTTTCCTTTGTGTCCCTTTCTCTAGAAGATATATAGACAAAATTATTGCTATGTGAAATGTCTGAGATTTTGCTGCCTATATTTTCTTCTAGGACTTTTATGGTTTCAGGACTTACATTTAGGCTTTTTATGAATTTTTAATTTATTCCTGTGAATGGTGTAATTTCATGTTCAAGTTTATATCGTTGCATATACATGTCCAATTTCCCCAATACCATTTATTGAAGAGACTGTCTCTACTCCGCAGCTATAACTTTTGCCTCCTTTTTCAAATATTAATTGACCATAAAGGTATGGGTTGATTTCTCTGTTCTTATGTCAGTACCAGGCTAATTTGATTTCAATGGCCTTGTAGTGTATTTTGATATTTCATGTTGTGATACCTCCAACTTTGATTTTCTTTCTCAAGATTGCTGAAGCTATTTTGGATATTTTATTTATTTGTTTGTTTCATATAAGTTTTTGGAATATTTATTCTAGTTCTGTGAAATATGCCACTGGTATTTTAATAGAAATTGTGTTGAATCTGTAGATTGCTTTCTGTAGTATGGACATTTCTATCATGGTAATTCTATCTATGAACGCAGCATATGCTTCCACATGTTTATATCTTTCTCAGTTTCTTCCTTTAACGTCCTAAAGTCATTTAAGCACACGTCTTTTACATCCTTGGTTAAAGTTATTCCTGGGTACTTTTTTGTTATTGTTGCTACAGAAAATAGGTTTTTTTTTTTTCTTAGTTTCTCTTTCTAATAGTCCATTATTGGTATATAAAAATGCCCCAGATTTCTGAATATTAATTTTGTACCCTATTACCCTGCCAAGTCATTTATTAGATCTAGTAGTTTTTTGGTAGAGTCTTTAGTGTTTTATGTGTTTAATATGACATCACCTGCAAATAATAGTTTTCCTTCCTCCTTTCTACTAATCAATGTGGCTATGCCTTCCAGTAGTATTTTGAATAAGAGTGGTGAAAGCAGACATTTCTGTCTTGTTCTTGACTTAAAAACTTGATTTAAGTTTTTTCCCAGTGAGTATGATATTAGCTGTAGATTTTTTAAATATTTGGCCTTTATTACATTGAGGTATATTTCCTCTATTTCAACTTTGCTGAGAGTTTTTATTATAAATGGGGGCTGAATTTTATCAAATTCCTTTTCTGCATCTATTGATGTAACCATAAGACTTTCATCTCTCATTTTGTTATATGATGTATCACATTTATTGATTTGAAAATATTGTACTAAGCTTGCGTCCCTTCAATAAATCCCCCTTGATCATGGTGTATGATCTTTCTCATGTATACCTAAATCCAATTTGCTAGTATTTTGTCAAGAATGTTAACATCTATGTTTATCAGTGGACCTGGCATATAAGTTTCTTCCTTTGCAGTATCTTTATCTAGTTTTGAATAGCATATTGCTGGCCTGACAAAAGAGCTTGGAAACCTCCTGTCCTCTGAATTTCTTGTAATAGTTTGAGAAAGGTAGGTGTTAGTTCTTTTTTGGACATTTGGTAAAATTTGGTCAGGAAGTCATCCAATCCAGGATATTTATTTGCTGGGATTTTTTTTGTTACTGCTTCAACTTCATTGGTTTTTGTTGTTGATGTTTGTTTGTTTAGAAGATTATTTTTTAGAGAGAAGGGAAGGAAGGGAGAAAGAAAGAGAGAGAAACATAAATGCGTGGTTGCATCTCACACACCCGACCAGGGCCCTGGCTCACAACCCAGGCACATGCCCTGACTGGGAATCAACCCAGTGACCCTTTGGTTCACAGACTACCTCTCAGTCCACCAGGCCACAGCATTCAGGGCCCAATTTCATTGGTTTTAATCATTTTATTCAGGTTTTCTGCTTCTTCCTGATTCAATTTTGGAAGATTATATGTTTCTAGGAATTTATCCAGTTCACCCATGTGTTCCAATTTCTTGATATATGGTTATTGTTATTTTCCTAACATTCTTTGTATTTCTGTGATGTTATTTGTTCCATTTCTGATTTTATTTATTCGGGTCCACTCTCTGTATTTCTTGATGAGTCTAGTTAAAGGATTGTCAATCTTGTTTATGTTTTGAAAGAACCAACTCTTGGTTTCATTGATCTTTTGTTACTGTTTTTTAGGTCACTACATCATTGGTTTCACCTCTGATATTTTTTATTTTTGTTCCTTGTATTAACTCTGGGCTTTTTGTTTGTTTCTTTCTTTGTTCTTTTTTGTAGTTCTTTTAGATGTAACATTAGACTGTTTTGTTTCATCATTTTTGAGATTTTTCTTGATTCTTAAGGTAGGGCAATATTGCTATGAACTTTTCTCCTCAGATTGCTTTTGCCATGTCCCATATATTTTCACTTATTGTCTATCCATTTTTATTTCCAGATAATATAATTTTTTTCCTTGATTTCATTGTTAACCCATTCATTGTTTAACAACTTACTATTTAGCCTTCATGTGTTTAAATGTCTTGAGTTTTTTATTGAAGTTGGTTTCCAGCACCATGCTTTGGGGAGCCAAGAAAATGCTTGATATGCTTTCAATCTTCTTGAATTTGTTAAAATCATTTTATGTTCTAATCTGTGGTCTATCTTGGAGACTCTTTTTTTATGTGTGCTTAAGAATGTATATTCTGCTGCTTTGGGCTGAAATGTTATGTTAACTATCAATTAAATCCATCTGATCTAGTGTGGCATTTAAGGTTGTTGTTTCCCTGTTGGATTTTGTCTGTTAGATCTCACTGATAATAGTGAGATGGTAAAATCTCCTACTATAACTGTATTGCTGTGAATCACTTCCTTAAAGTGCACCAAGATTTTCTCTACATATTTAGGTGTTCCTATATTGGGTACATATATGTTTTCAAGGGATCTATCCCTTTAGTATTATATAGTGACCTTCCTTGTTTCTTGTTATGGCCTTTGATTTGAAGTCTATTTTGTCAGATAACAGGTATCGATTCCTCAGCTTTTCTTTTGTTTCCATTTGCCTAAAATATTCTTTTTTTCATCCCTTCACTTTCAGCTTGTGTAAATCTTGTTCTGATATGGGTATCTTGTTGATATGTGTGTGTATATGTATATACACACACACACATATGAGTGTGTGTGAATATTCACATATGAGTGAATATATATATATTCAGTTACTTTATGTCTTTTGATTGGAGCATTTGATCCATTTACATTTAAGGTTTTTATTGATAGGTATTTATTTTTTGCCTTTTGTTGTTGTTGTTGTTGTTGTTGTTATATCTATATCCCTCTTTCTATTTCTTCTTCTTAAAGTAGCCTCTTTAGCATTTTTTTTCAATACTGGTTTGGTAGTAATGAACTCTTTTAGCCTTTTTATTTCTTAGTCTGGGGAGCTCTTTATTTTGCCTTCAATTCTAAATAATAACCTTGATGGATAGAGTAGTCTGGGTTGCAGGTCATTGCTTTTCATCACTTTGAATACTTCATACCAACCCTTTTCAGTCTGAAGTATTTCTGTTGATCAATCAGCTGACTGCCTTATAGAATGAGAACTCCTGTGTAGGTAACTAACTATCTCTCTGTTTCTGACTTAAAGATTCTATGTCTTTAACATTTGCCATCTCAATTATGATGTGCTTAGTGTAGGTGTATTTGGGTTAATTGTTTTGTTAAGAAAATTCTGTTTTTGTTTTAAAATTTTAGTTATTATTTTTCAGAGAGAGAGGAAGGGAGAGAGGCAGAGAGGGAGAGAAACATCAATGTATTTGCCTTTCACCTGCCTCCAGTTACGGATCTGGCTGGAGACCTGGCTTGCAACCTGGTTATGTTGCCCTGGCTGGGAATCGAACCAGCAACCTTTGGGTTTGCAAGCTGGCACCTTAACTATTGTGCCACAAGCCAGGGCTATTTAGGTTAATTTTTGTTGAGACTCTTCTGCTTCCTGAACTTGTGTGGCTTTTTCCTTCCCCAAAATAGAGAAATTTTCTGCCATTATTTCTTCAAACAGGTTCTCTGTCTCTTACATTCTTCTCCTTCTGGTATACTTCCAAGATGTACATGTCATTGCATTTCATGTTCTCCCAAAGGTTTTTTGACCTCTCCACATTTCTTTTCATTCTTCTTTCTTTTAGATGCTTTGCTTGGGTGTTTACTGTTTCTTGTTCTCTAATTAACTGATTTGATCTTCTGCTTCATCAAATCTGTTGTTGATTCCTTCTAATGTATAATTCACTTCAGATATTGTATTCTACATCCTTTTTTTTCAGTATTTTTTTCATCTACACAGTTCTAAATAAGCTTGTCTACAACAATCACATTTTTTAAAATTTTTATTGTCGTTATATTATATCCATCCCCTTTTTGCTCCCCTCTGCCTCCTCCCCACCCACCCATTCCCCCACAAATTCAATCCCACCTGTTGTCCATGTCCATGGTTCCTTTATACTAGGTTCTTGTCTAAACTGCTCCCCTTCCATGCCTCTTCCTCCCCCCTCCCCCCAACCCCCTTCCTTCTGACCACTGAAGGCCTATTCACTGTATTCATATATTTAGTTCTGTTTTGCTTGTTGTTAGTTTTGTTCATTATTGTCCTGTAATGGGTGAGATCATATGGTATTTGTCCTTCACTGACTGGCTTATTTCACTAAGCATAATACTCTTCAGTTCCATTCATGTTGTTGCAAAGAGTACGAGTTCCTTCTTTCTTTCTGCTATATAGAATTCCATTGTGTACATGTACCAAAGTTTTTTGATCCAATCATCCACAGATGGGCTCTTAGGCTGTTTCCAGCACTTGGCTATTGTAAATAGTGCTGCTATGAACCTAGGTGTACATAGGTTCATATGAATTGGTGGTTCAGGATTCTTCGGGTAGAGTCCAAGTAGTGGAATTGCTGGATCAAAAGGCAGTTCCATTTTTAGTTTTTTAAGGAAACCCCATACTGTTTTCCACAGTGGCTACACCAGCCTACATTCCCACCAACAGTGCACGAGGGTTCCCTTTGTCCCACATCCTTGCCAACACTTGTTGTTTGTTGATGATTGCCATTCTGACAGGTGTGAGGTGGTATCTTATTGTGGTTTTAATTTGCATCTCTCTGATGACTAGTGATGTTGAGCATTCTTTCATATGCCTCTGGGCCCTTTGTATATCTTCCTCAGTGAGTTGTCTGTTCAATTCCTTTGCCCATTTTTCAATTGGGCTGTCTGTCTCCCTGGTGTTGAGTCTCATTAGTTCTTTATATATTTTGGAGATCAAACCCTTGTCTGAGGTATCATTGGCAATTATGTTTTCCCATACAGTTGGTTCCCTTTGAATTTGGCTGATATTTTCTTTAGCTGAACAGAAACTTTTCAATTTGATATAGTCCCATTTGTTGATTTGTTCTTTGATTTCCTTTGCCCTTGGTGAAGTATCAGTAAACATATTTCTATGTAGTATTCTACATCCTTTTTAATGCATTTATCTTGTTCTTTTGTCTGAAGCATTTCCTTTGTCTCTCCATTTAGTCTATAGATCTGTCTCTGACTCCCAGACTTATTATGATGGTTTTATGATTAAGTTGTGTTACTGGGCTCAGTAGCACAACCTTTCAGATCACCTGTGCTCTGTGTTCCAAGAATATTCCCTGCAGGTTATGTCTACTCCTTGTTGTAGCTATTTCTTGAATGCTGTTGGCCCTTTTGTGGGTAGAGTTATCCTTTCAGACTGGGAGAGTGAGGATCACCCTCAAATCTCTGTTTATGAGATGCTGTTGAAGGGACTGACCCCCAAAGCAGAATTGTTCCCAGCAGAATTGGTGCCTGTTGGAAACCCCCCTTAGGTGTGTGCTGCTTATGTGGCTAGTTGGGTTGAGCTCTGGTTTGTTGCGAAGCCTACCTCTGTTTTAGTTGCTTCTGGGTCTATTTGGGTAGGGTTAAAGTACAGATCACTGTCAGATGTTGTGTGTAATTGGTTTGGGGCTACCTGTCTATAGCTAACACACTGTTCACTGTTTATGCCTCCATCTACTGGATCTGAGTGTGCATAGGGAGGGCCAGTCTGTGTAATAGGTTTGGCTTCCTCCAGTTTAGAGTTGTAGGAAGCTCTGTAAAATGACTGAGAGTTCCTGGGGTTTCCTTCCACCTCTCAGCTACTCTGCCTACCCCTGAGGATGCCTGATTTTCCTCTGGAGCTTTCTGAAGAAAGACTATAGGATCAACTCTGGTAGCTGCAATGCACATCCCCTTCCACAGTTTGACAGCTCAGTAGGGCAGGGCAACTGGAGTCAGGACAGCAGGGCTTATGGGTCCCCCAGTTGAGGGTCAGGCAGTCAGGAACTCAATGAAAGGAAAGTGGTCCCTGCTCCAAACTCCTCCATCTCTGCCAGAGTCTCCTACTCTAGTTCCCTGTATGCAGGCTCACAGCATATTCAAGTTGGGTGCATCCATTCACCCACTCTGTAGGAGTAAGCTCAGCAACCCTAGGCTCAAGGGCATAGATCAAGATATTGCTATTGAGGATGGTGCTGCTCTAGCCCCTACTGCGGGGCTAAGCACTTCATTCTGGTTCCAAACAATAGCCTCCAAAGGTCTCATACTTTGAAGGTTCTCACTATGGACCATTCTCCCTTTCCCCCATGGAATTGCACCCAGTGGGAGATATCCTGGACTCGGTAGGAGTGATCCAAAAAGCCTCCTGTTGGGGATGGTATCCACAAGCCTGTAGGAGGGGAGTGGGTACTTCTCCTTCCTGGGGTAGTGTGAGCTGACTCACAGCGGAGCTAGGGTTTGCCTCCCTTCAATGTAGCTACATAGCTAGGCATTCCCTCTTTCAGCTCCCAACAGAAGTCTTCCTGGGAAAGACAGTCCAAAAATCCCAGCTCTGCACAGCATTCTGGTTTCCCACACCATAGCATTCTGGTTCCTCAAATAAGCAGGATGGTCCTAGCACACAGGTCCTAGCCCTGGGTGGCACTTCAGTCACTCCACCTGACAGGTCTCAGCAGGACTAGGCCAAATTTCCTTTCTCCACATGGTTCCTCTACACTGCCAAACCCGGCAGGACAGGAAAAAGTCCCAGCTCTTCGTGCCTTCTCGTGGTACCAAATTCAGCAGGATAGGGCAGGCCCAGTGACTCAGCAGGTAGGCAGTGGGGCTCCAGCTGTGTACTGAAGATGAGGGAGACCAGCCCTCTTTCCCAAGCCACACAGTTTAGTCACCGTCTGGGTCTTCACCAAAAGCCTCCCCAGAATAAAGAGGGCCCCTTGAAGTCACTGCTGGGTGTAGCTGGCAGACCTCTCCACAGGCCCCAAGTACAGCTGAGTGTCCTCAGCAGTAGTCACAATCCAGACAATGAACACCCCAGGCAAGTTCCATAACGATAGGAGTGCTCTTCCCTGGGAGGGTGCAATTTGAGTCTCCCAGGCATACTGAATCTCCACTGATTTTCATTGACAGATGCTACATAGGCTGCTCTTTCCATCTTATTTCTCTGGGTTGGGGATTCCTTTGTGGGATTGATACCCCATTTTTCTAGAGGCTAGAGAGGTATTTATCCTCAACATCTCTTCAGCTTCTCAGCTGCCACTGTCCCTGAATGCAGGAGCTATCCCATTCTGCACCTCTGCACTTCTTAGCAATCTCTATTTGGCTTCTTCTGTCACCCTTGGTTATGTCATTTCAACTAGCCTCCAGCTGGTTGTTCAGGTTGATTGCTCTGTAATTTAGCTGTAAATCCAGGATGGGGTCAGATGCAGGTAGGTACAGTTTCTACCTACCCAGCAGCCATCTTGGGATGCCAGAAATATTTAACTTTTTTTCAGTGTTTCATCAATATTTAAAATATCCCTTTATTGAATGTACATTGTTTAGTTTTAAATAATCCAAAAATACTGTCATTAAAAATATGAATATGATATATACAATTAAAATTATTAATTTATTGCAATTCTTGGTATCTAGTAAATTCTATGCTTATGTTTTCTTTTTAATTTTAAATTATATTTTATTGTTTATGCCATTCCAGTTGCCTTAAATTTTCTCCTCTTGCTCCTCCACCCAGACCCCACCACACTCCCTCAGGCAATGCCCATACTATTGTCCAAGTCTATGGGTCATACATATATAGGGTGCCTGCACTCAAATGGCAAAATTTTAGGAAAATTAACAACAAAGCACAAAAGTGTTATATTTTTATATAAATTTATTCTTATATATAAATACATAATCATTATTTTTTTAATTGTTAAAAAAGGTCTCCAATTGCTTCAATAATAGACTCAATTAGACTTCGTAATGAGCATGCGTTAACTTTTCTTTATCCATCGACATCATGATGTTTTCAATTTTAGCTTTAGCAGCCTCTTTATTGGAATGAGGTTGTTTATTAACTTCTCTCTCACAAATGCTGCATACATAATAGTCTGAAGGATTTGCATCTGGTGAACTAGGCAGCCAGATTTCCTTGGACCAGAATTCAGGAACACTGACACTGAGAAATTCTTGCACCTTTTTGGTGTTATGTGCTGGTGCACCATCTTGTTGGAAGAGAAAATTATGTCCATTTGCAACTTGCTTTACCCACAGAACAACCACTTCTCTCAAAACCTCAAGGTAAGCATCCTGGATCTTCATTGACGATCTTCTGAATTTTGTGTACAATAGCTGAACTTGTGCAATCCTTGCATACCTTATACATTTTCCTTGTTGCTGTGGCAACATCAGGATCAGCATCATGCCCCTTCTTCATGTTGTAAACTGTATGTAAAGTGAAGTTATTGAAGTCCACAATTTCCTTATCAGTTGGCCCTGCACACAGTCCAGAAATTATGGTTGCTTTAACGTTGTATTCCTTTGACATGAGGGTTGCTCTCAGATTTAATACTTTATATCAGAAACAATGATGTTAAATCATAACCTTAGAAACATAATTTTTCAAAATTAATAAGCAGCATGTGAAATAAGGAGATGCAATGTTATTGCCAATGTATTGCGTGCACCTTGTATATTCTTTGGCTACTATACTCCCTATGCTCTACTTTACACACCCATAAATATTCTGTAACAACCAATTTGTACTTCTTAATCATTTTACCTTTTACACCAAGCCCCCAAAGCCCCCCTTCATCCCACAACCATAAAAATGTTCTCTGTATCTAATTCTGTTTCTGTTATGCTCGTTTATTTATTTTGTTTTGTTTAGATTCTATCCAGTCAATGCACAGGCTCTGGGGGCCTTCCAGGAGGTGCAGTCCAAGTTAGCCAGTACCTGTGTCCTGACCAGGGCCACCTGGCATAAGCTACAAAGTGATCTGCTATTGTTTGCTTCTTGTGTGGGACTTCAAGTGATTCCAAGCTGTGAACCAAACCTAGCTGCCACTAGCACCACTTAGCAATAGGCATGGGGCATGATGAGGCCAAATGCTACTTGTTTGCGAGAAAAGAGAAAAATCTGAAGATGCGAGCCACTGGAAACAGTTGGGTGGACCCAAAAGTTGGGTGGTACAGAGCCTTAAGGAATCACCAGGGTTGGGCAAACAGTGTAAACCAGGTTGAAAGAGTCTCGTATATGGTGCCCACCTGCCTGTTCTGTTGGGGGAAGGCTCAGCAAAGGAACAATGGCCCCTACCAGCATCTCTGTCTGGGAGAAAGCTGCACGCAGCTCCCACCATTATTACAGATACTTTAGTTCCTTCCCATATGCCTCTGGTGACTTTTGGTCTGCTGCTCTCATCATGGAGCTGAGAGAGAGTGAATACAGTAAGTGCATGGGCCTTTTTACAGGAAAAGCCTGAGAGTATAGCAGTGTGTCCCCCACAGCCTAATTCCCATCTATTTTTACATCCAGAAGTTATGGGGATTTATTTTTCTGGCATTGGAACTCTGGGCTGGGGCATCTGGTGTGGGACTGGGACACCTTGCTCTCAAGATATTCCTATTTTTACCTGCCATATGTGAGTGTGGGACCAGTCCATTCCACATCTCCTTCCCTCCTATCAGCCTCAATGTGGTTTCTTCTTTAATTCTGTAGTTGTAGGACTTCTGTTCAGCTCTATTTCTGGTGGCTCTGAATAATGCTTTTGTGTAGTTTAGTCATAATTTTGACATGGTCATGTGAGGAGGCGAGCCATTTTCACCTAGTTTACCATCTTGACTGGAAACATGTTTATGTTTTCTAAATGAAGAAATGAAAGGTCAATAAATTCAGCTCATCTATTAACATAAATATGAATTTTGGCTTTTTGAAACATTAACACACAGGCTAAGCTGCTTTGAGACCATAATGAAAGTAGTCAAATGTCTTTAAAAAATTATTTCCCAGTATTGTATTTTTGCTCTTTTACAAATTCATTTTTATTTAAATTAATATTAACTATAGACATGGACAACAGGTGGGATTAACTTTGGAGGGGAATGGGTGGGTGGGGAAGAGGACAGAGGGGAGCAAAAAGGGGATGGATGTAATACAACAACAATAAAATTAAATAAAAATAATAAAAATTAAAAAATAAAATATATATATAATATTTGAGTATTTCATTAACAATAACATCTTTGTGATTAAAAAGAATACCTCCCTTGGAAGGAACATAAAATGGAGTAAAAACAGTCTCTTCAACAAGTGGTGTTGGGAGAACTGGACAGCAACATGCAAAAAGATCAAACTAGACCACCAACTTACACCATACACCAGAATAAACTCAAGATGGATTAAGGAATTAAACATAAGCACTGCCACCATAAAGGTCCTGGAGAAAAATATAGGCAGTAAACTTTCGGATATCCTACGCAAAAATATGTTTACTGATACTTCACCAAGGGCAAAGGAAATAAAAGAACAAATCAACAAATGGGACTATATCAAATTGAAAAGTTTCTGTTCAGCTAAAGAAAATACCAGCAAAATTTGAAGGGAACCAACTGTATAGAAAAACATAATTGCCAATGATACCTCAGACAAGGGTTTGATCTCCAAAATAAATAAAGAACTAATGCAACTCAACACCAAGGAGACAGACAGCCCAATTAAAAATGGGTAAAGGACAT
Source organism: Noctilio leporinus (assembly GCA_004026585.1). Lineage (NCBI taxonomy): Eukaryota > Metazoa > Chordata > Mammalia > Chiroptera > Noctilionidae > Noctilio > Noctilio leporinus. The sequence goes on along the minus strand of PVIW01014299.1, from coordinate 12,606 downwards.
GAACAGACAGCTCACTGAGGAAGACATACAAAGGGCCCAGAGGCATATGAAAGAATGCTCAATATCACTAGCCATCAGAGAGGTGCAAATTAAAACCACAATAAGATATACCACCTCACACCTGTCAGAATGGCAATCAACAACAAATCAACAAACAAGTGTTGGTGAGGATGTGGGGCAAAGGGAACCCTGGTGCATTGTTGGTGGGAATGCAGGCTGGGATAGCCACTATGGAAAACAGTATGGAGTTTCCTTAAAAAACTAATTATGGAACTGCCTTTTGATCCAGCAATTCCACTACTAGGACTATACTCAAAGAATCCTGAAACACCAATTCATAAGAACCTATGTACCCCTATTTTCATAGAAGCACCATTTACAATAGCCAAGTAGTAGAAACAGCCTAAGTGCCCATCAGTGGATGATTGGATCAAAAAAACTTTGGTACATTTACACAATGGAATACTACACAGCAGAAAGAAAGAAGGAACTCCTAACCTTTGCAACAACATGGATGGAACTAGAAAGTGTTATGCTTAGTGAAATAAGCCAGTCAGTGAAGGACAAATACCATATGATCTCACCCATTACAGTACAATAATGAACAAAACAAACAACAAGCAAAACAGAACCAGATATATGAATACAATGAATAGGCCTTCAGTGGTCAGGGGAAAGGGAGTTTGGGGAAGGGGGAGGAAAAAGCAAAGAAGGGGAGCAGTTTATACAAGAACTAGTATGGAAGAACTGTGGACATGGACAACATGTGGGATTGACTTTGTGGGGGAGTGGGTGGGTGGGGAAGAGAACAGAGGGGAGCAAAAATGGTATGAATGTAGTACAACAACATTTAAATTTAATTTTTTAAAAACAGAATACCTCCTCTTAACAGTGTTTTTAAGGTACTTTTCTTAAGATGATAACTTCTTTTTTCAATGTTTTGAAACCAAAAACATAGTGAAATGTGTGTCTTGTTGTAGAAGAGTAAAATGACACTCGGAGGCAACTTTCTCAAGAACAGAATGCCAGAACAATACAAGATGGAACTTTGACCAATCACCTTTGCAAATGAGATGCAAACAGCTCATAAGAAAATAAGTTATTTTGTTTGGTTATTTTCAAATGCTCTTGTGTTTGTATTTGTGTGTGTGTATATCTTCAAAACCAGTACTGGAGACATGGAAAATATACAGAGGCTTTTATAAACTATATGATTCATGTATGCTTAGTGAAATAAGCCAGTCAGTGAAAGACAAATACCATATGATCTCACCCATTACAGGACAATAATGAAAAAACAAACAAACAAGCAAAACAAAACCAGATACATGAATACAATGAATAGACCTTCAGTGGGCATGGGGGAGGAGGAAGGAGGAGGCAAAGAAGGGGAGAAGTTTAGTCAAGGAACTAGTATGGAAGAACCATGGACATGGACAACAAGTGGGATTGACTTTGTGGGGGAGTGGGTGGGTGGGAAAGGGGACAGAGGGGAGTAAAAAGGGGACGGATGTAATACAACAATAAAATTTTTTAAAAAAAGCATATCCTGAATTTTCTTATGTTTTCAACTTCTCCGTTCCAAATTGTGATAACTAAATGAATTCATGGGTATATATAGTAGTTATTAGTACAATGCCTAAGTGATCAGCTTTTATTAGTAAATGTAATTATTATAACTGATTATGAAAGTATTAGAACAGTTAAATATTTATGGAATGTTCTCAGGAAAAAGAATGTAGGAAACTTAATCCATCGCAATATCTGCAGAGTGAAAACTCCTACTGTAGACTTTTGGATATTTAGACTGTAAAATCAATTTTTAAATGGGGTGGCATTTTTGGTCTATGAATCAGAATGATATTTTAATTCAAATCCATTTATCTCAAAAAATGAAGTAGTGACAGTTACCCTGGCCTCATCCAAAGAGAGGCTTTGAGTATTTTCTATAGAAATTGATGAGCTTGCTATGATCTCAAAGATATTGCCACTAACAACAGATATTCCAATTTTAAGAAGTGTTTTCACCCCCTTAGTATATTAATAGAGAGGCTAGTTTTCACTCCTACTGATAGTAAGGAGGAAAAATGTAGCCAGTTCAGAGATCATATTTTAGATGTCATAGTCCAACTTCTGGGAAAAGTAGCAGTTTTCTCCAAGTAGTATCCCATTTTAGTACAAGGAAATTTTGAGGACAATGATATATCATAATATATACTTAGTGATGATTTATTGATATGTTTTATTGCTAGTAAAATAGTTCAGTGTCTTTGTTCCCAGTTCACATTGATTACTACCTTAAACATCACTAAGAGGAAATTAGTCATTGTAGCAACAAATAATCTCATACTTTTCTAAGAGGAGCTTTATAAACTTTCTTATTTACCATTTGTTTTTTGAACTATGAGGCTTTTTTGTTCATTGTTCACACTAGAGAAGTAGCTGTGGATTGATGCAAGAACACTAATTGTGGAGTCAGAAGATCTGGGAAAATCCTGAATTTGCTTATCTTTTTAACCTGTCCACTGATGTGTACAGAAGTGCTTAGGAAAATACCTAGATGATCAGTAGAGGTAGTGTTTATAACTATAATAATACCATAAAAGTAGAATATTTATGGAAAAAGAAGAGTTAAATGCTCTTACCATAGGGTAGCTTTATGTTCAGGTTGTAAATTCCAATTGTAAGTGTAGTCAGATCTATGAATGTTTTATTTTATTCTTTCTGGGTTTGTGGTAACTCAGAGAAAGGCCTTTTTAATTCAGAGACTTAAATTTTCTCTTATAATTCTCTTTAACATCATGAATTCATTACTTTATATTAAATTTTTTAACTTTGAGGAAATTATACTTGTACAAGTTTGGATCCAACTCTTTTTTCCAATGGGATATTCTTTAATTTCAGAGGATATTGTGATGTGTCATTTCAATGAGTGTTAGCTACAAACCTCCTTTGTTTTACTTAGGTTTCTGATAGTTATGAAAAAAGAAAAAGCCTGGTGCAGAAAGAGGTGTTTGCTCAGCTATTTTCTCAAGCTGGGAGTATATCCAACAGTCTCAGACTTGAGCTTCAGCATGCCAGAGATGATCTCACAGAAGACATTGGCTTTAGAAGGTGTTCGAAGAGGCCTAAGCCAAACATACCATGAAAAGATGGAAATTGAACACATATATCAAAAGAAATGAGATAGTCAAAAAATACATTGAAGAGCAGGGATCCTTAGAGGGAAGCCATCTCACCTACAAGGAGAAAATTTGTTGCTTCGACAGCAGGTGGATGATGCTCACAACAAAGCTGACAGTAAAAAAAAATGAGAGTAATTAATACCCAAGATCAGCTTACGGCTATTATAAAAATTATTCAATTTCATCTCATGGGGGATGAGGGAAATCAGAAATTAATCAATACATTTAATCCGTTAAAAGAAAGAATGCATCAGTATAAAACCAGTGAAGCAGAAAGAGCTGTGAGTATCCAAAAAGATAAATGTTTTTCAAAGGTCCTAGAAGAAAACTCAAAGTAATATTTGGTGATAGCTAAATGTTGAATCTAGTTGCACATTGAAAGTATATATGTAGATTATAACTGTTTGCTCTGTCAGCTTAAAAGCAGACATTATATCCTGCAAGTGAAAATTAGACCTAAGAATTGTTCTGTTTTGAGTAAAGACTGTGTTGCCTGTGAAATTTGAAGAGGTTAAATTAGATTGTTAATAGATATAGATTGATAACAATAACTTAGTCTTATGCTGATAAAGTATTAATTTTAAACTACCTGTCACCACATTTTAATACCATTATGAAGCAGATAAATGGAAATACTCACCCTAATATGAGTGTTTGATATTAAGTGGATTACCTTGACAGTTAATTTCAGATTTTCTAGATGAATTGAAGTGTAGATGCTGTATCTCATAGTACCTTTCCTTCAATGGATTCTTATACATTTTAGTTGGTATAATGTTATTTTTATTCATGTCACTTTGAATAAAATTTGGAAATATTTCAGTCTTGAGTAGTGTAATCTTAGGACCTTTCAATTCTTTAAAGGCATCTTTTGTCATAATTTAAGACAAATGTGCTAAGGTTTAACAAAACTATTCTTGATTTAGTCTTTCCACTACTATTTATAATTTTCTTTGAATATTTTTACAAATAACTTGCTCATATTTCTCATTTCAAAACCCAATTACTATCATTTGGACATAAGTAAGTTTAATACAGAGAGAGTTGTAGCATTCTGTGATTTACCAATTTGGCATTGGCTCTCCAATCCAGACTAGTGAGGGCTGGCAGGATTGATGTGTAGCAGGGATGGGGGTCAAGGTCAGATTACCTGGTAAACAGTGTGTCCATATAAGGAAAAGAAGGTAAATTGATGTATATGATGATAGTTTTCCAGTTATATATTGTTAATATATGACTAACCAAGCACATACAAGGTAGGGCAAAAGCAGGGTTACAGTTGCTTGTATGGAAAAGAATACAATAATCAATCAATAATAATACAAAAATAAACCCTTTGTTTTGCATATTCACAACTAAAAACCCTCTTTTTAAAAAATATTTTATTTATTATTTTCAGAGAGAGGGGAAGGAAGAGAGGCAGAGAGGGAAAGAAAGACATCAATGTATGTTTGCCTTTCACCTGCCTCCAACTCCGGACCTGTCTGGAGACCTGGCTTGCATGGCTTGCAACCTGGTTATGTGCCCTGGCTGGGAATCGAACCAGCAACCTTTGGCTTCACAGGCCAGCATCTTATCCACTGTACCACCAGCCAGGGCTACTATAAACACTCTTTTGCTTCACTGTGTATGTGAAGTTCTATATTATTAACATAATCTAATAATAGTGTGATTTATAAAATCAGTAACAGAAATATCTTACTGTAGTCAGGTGCAAGACAACATCAACAAGAACTGGCTGATACCCTGATAAAACAATCTATATCAGATGCTTCACTGGAGATTACCTCACCTCATTGTGTGACTTTAGTCAAGACACAGGAGTTAAACAAGAAATTATATGAAATCAGTCAAGTATGTATGAAATTTAACATTCATCAGTAACCTATAGCTAATTAAATAATATAAAATGTTTTAGGATACTAATTTTCATGGGCAGCTTTCTTTCTATTTTTATTGTAATTAGTTTATTATAATTTTATTACCTTTATGATGCACAGACTTATTAAACCCTGGCTTGTATTCTATAAGTTGTATGTATGTTTTTCTTATAATATTTACTTTTAGGAAAGTTGAGAAGTATGCATTATTCTTCATAGGAATCAAGAGACATTTTTTTCTACTTAATATTTTTAATGTTATCTTCATTATCATAATGAGGCAGACTGATAAAGTCTGAGGATACTGTTTAATGGAATGTTCCAAAAAATTGCTTTATTTCTTTTCTATAATACCTTTTTTATTCATGTTCTATTATAGTTGCCCCAATTTTTCACCCATTGCACTCCACTGCTTCCCCCACCCCAACCCCTCCCCCACAGTCAATCCCCACCCTGTTGTCCAGGTCCATGGGTCATTTATGGTTTTATTTTTTATCTTCATTTTTGTGAATGAATGTAGAGTGTATATTTCTTTCTTTAATAGATTTCATAAAAACTTGCATGGAAATGCCACTATACAAACTAGTTGAAGTGAGCATTTCTTTTATTTTCTCACTTAGAAACATTGGAAAAGCATGGCAATATTCAGATCATTATAGTATGCATATCCATAAAAGAGAATTAAGAAAATTAAATTTAGATCCATCATTGGCTTTTAAGAAAAAACTGTATTGGGATAGTTCACATATAATTTACCCATTTTAATTATACATTCAATAGATAGATAGATACATAGATGATAGAGATTTTATTTATTATTTTTAGAGAGAAGGGAAAGGAGAGAAGCACAGAGGGAGAGAAACATCAATGTATGGTTGCCTTTCACCTGCCTCCAGCTACAGACCTGGCTGGAGACCTGGCTTGCAACCTGATTATGTGCCCTGGCTGGGGATGAAACCAGTGACCTTTGGGTTCACAGGCCGGCAGCTTATCCACTGTGCCTCCAGCCAGGGCTTTTGTACATGCAACACATTTAGAGTTATATATCTAACTATCACCTCTGTCAGTTATAGGACATTTTCATCATTCCCAAAACTGCACATCTCTTAGCTGTCACTCCCAGCCTCTCATCTCTCCCACCACCAGGCAACAACCCATGTACTTTCTATGGGTCTGCCCATTCTGGATATTTCACATAAATTCAATCACACAATATGTAGTATTTGTGCCTGGCTTCTTTCACTTGATGTCACATTTTCAAAGTTTAACCATATTATAGCACATCAATATTGTATTTATTTCTTTTTATTGGGGAATAGTACTTTATTGTGTGACTAAACCTCTTATCCATTCATCAATTGATAGAACTAGATGTTGTTTTCATTTCCTAGCTGTTAATAATTCTACTCTGAGCATTAGTTTACAAGTCATTGTGTGAACATATGTTTTTATTTCCCTGCCATTGAATTTAATTGGGCTGATTTCTACATCTCTCAGCCTTTACCTATGCTGTCCATTCTGTCTGCCTGATCTAATATCTGTTTGGACTGGCTCCCGATCTTCCCTTCTCCATGAAGCTTTCTCTAACTATTCTAACTCTCATTGACCTCATTCTTTTCAACACTTGTCATCTTGTCTGTGCTGAACAATGTAGCCCTTAATTTTGTATTGCTTTGACTTTTTCCATGATACATAATCTTGTCTTTCTAAGCAAAATTTTTCTACAGGGTATATTATTGATATGATAGTGCTGATCTTTTTATATGATTGAAAATATTTTAACTTAAGTATTGTTAGGATAAAATTAATTTAGGCCACACCAATACATTCTTCTTGGAGACATTGATATAATTAAGCTTTTATTCTCAATGTGTTTTAAGCAATAAATATAAACATAATAGAGAATTGTTTAATCAGAAGCTCTTTTTTTTTTTTTTTTACCCTCTATATAAGGAACAAACAAACAGAAATAAGCCTTCCTTCACTATGCAGCCAAAACTGGGATTTAGAGATTTATAGTACTTTACCAACTGAAAGCTCTGGGAGGGGCTTGTCTGATATGCCATTCCACATCACCTTAATCTACTCAACAGAGTACTTGCTGAAGCAGCCCAGCATGAACAGGATGAATAGACCTGGGAACCTTGATTTAGCACAGAGCGCATTATCTCCTAGTCAGTGGCTTTACCCTGCCTGTCAGGCCTTATTAAGTGATGTACTCAATCCAAGAGGTGCTGATTGCATTGCTGGTGATTATGGCCTACTGAGTAGTACAGAAAGGAAGTAAGTTATACATTGTTCTAAGCAGAAAAGTACTATTGGCCAGTGGTCTTGGTGAGAGGTATCTGAAGTATTAGGGATACAGTCTGGACCTTATGCTCCCCATTTGCTACCTTTGTCAGTGGTATGAAGAATGTTTTCAGTGTAACTTGCACAAGAGATCATTTGTATTGCCATATGCCCAAAGTATAACATTTTATTAGAACTTAAAAGGCAGCAACAATAATAATGTTAACTGCAAACCCTTAGAGTTTATTATGTACCACATATTTTAAGTATATTCTCTAATTTAATCTTCCTAACATCCCAGTAAGGTAGGATAATTATTATCTCCATTTTACAGATGAAGAAACTGAGACACAGAAAGTTTAAGTAATTTGCTCAAGGTGACACAGCTACTAACTGGAGGATGTGGGATTCAAACCCAGGCATTCTGTCTCCTATGTAGATATTGCCACTCATGCTCTTCAGTGAAACATGTTGTTGTCACCGAAAGCAGCATGTTAAGTTTCATTATCACTAGAACAGCCATAGTCATTCACAACTGTGAATATTTAAACTTATGTGGTTCTTGGAATATAGAAAATGAATGTTTATCAGAAGGTAATTTTCTATTTTTCCCATTTGGCCAGTTTATAAATGATATATTTATCTGGTAAAATATAATTTAAAGCCCTGGCTGGTGGCACAGTGGATAAGGCACTGGCTTGAGAACCCAAAGGTCACATAATGAGGTTGCAAGCTAGGTCTCCGCCAGGCCTGTAGCTGGAGGCAGGTGAAAGGCAACCATACATTGATGTCTCTCTCCCTCTCTGCCTCTCTCCCTTCCCTTCTCTCTAAGAACAGGGGATAAAATCTTTAAAATATGTATAATATATATATAATTTTAAAACATGAATAATGTTTTGTTTGAGTACTAAAGAAGCAGTAGATGATCATTTCTGTGAAGGACCAGGCAGTAAATATATGAGGCCCTGTGGGCCAACGAGGTCTCTGTAATCACAATTCAGTTCTGCTGTTTTGGCATGAAGTAGCCATAAACAAAATGCGGATGAAAGAGTGTGGTTACTGTCCAATAAAATGTAAGTTACAGAAACAGGTAGATTTGTACTAGATTATCAGTAGTAAAAAGTGTCTTTTCCTTTATTTTAGCTGCGAGATGCAGACAAGAATATCATAACATGTGCCAAGAAGATTCAAGAGAACATACAAAAGTATAAAGCACTGCCTCAACTAACATGAGTATTTATAAAGGAGATGATCAGTGTAGTATGAGCATTAGATCAATTATGATAAGAGATACATTAATGTTAAGCTGGATAAATATTTCAGCTGTGAAATATTTTGAAATGCATAATTTATATACATTACCTCTAAATTTTGCATATTATCTACAAAACACAACTAGAAAAATGGCACAATTGCTAACTCATCTACTTTCAAATTTTAAGATTTTATGAAACTGCATCTGCAGATTTTTATTCAGAATTTATCAGAAATTATCTGCTGTCCTTTAAATCAATATGTGATCATGATTATTTTTAAAATATACATTTTAGGCTTATGATTGCAAGTGCCAAATTCAAAGTTAAAATCGACAAGCACACATACTCAAAATTGAACAGCTGTGGACAAACCTGTTAGCTACAAAATTGGTAAGCCAGTCTCTCTGCATCATGCTGAAAAGGAATTTTTACTTCTCTAGTTGTAGTGTATGAGATATTTTGGGCAATATGAAAAGTTTCAATAGTAAAAATATTTATTGTATTCATCTGGTACTACTTGTTAGAAATAGAATTCCTCTTAATAAAGATAGTTGAATTCATAAAATTAATAATTTTTTAAAGATGTTATTTATTATTTTTCAGAGAGAAGGGAAGGGAGAGAGGCAGAGAGGGAGAGAGAAACATCAATGTATGGTTATCTTTCACCTGCCTTCAGCTACAGACCTGGCTGAGACCTGGCTTGCAACCTGATTATGTGCCCTGACTGGGGAATTGAACCTTTGGGTTTGCAGGCCGGTGCCTTATCAACTGTGCCACCAGCCAGGGTAAATTAATAATTTTTAAAGTAAAATTTTAATGAAATATTGTGACAGTCTAAAACCAGTATTTGACATATATCACATTTTGTTTATCCATTCATTAGTCCAATGTTAAGGATTTTCCTGCTTTTGCCTATTGTTGATAATGCTGCTATAGTTATTGGAATACAAATATCTGAGTCTATAGAAATTTGAGTAATGATTTAATCTAGAATTCTGACTTTTTCTTGTAATCTAAACCCTTCAGTGAGATTTTGAGAATAAATTAGTTTTAATGTGGCAATGTGCTATCTTATCAAAAATGAGTACTGGGTCATCATGCTTGTGTTTTGCAAAAGAAATGTGTTCTTTTCCCCTTTGCTGGACCTCTAAAAAGAAAACAGATGCCAATGAAAAAGTAGAAATGGCTGCTCATTCAGGGCCTCACATAGCAACATAGTACTCCTAGCATTGCAAGTTTAAAGACTATTCATTTGTGTGAATCAGCTTTTCATAGATTAACAAATCAGTCTCAGGAAAAATGGATGTGTAATTCTGGACTTCAAATACTTAAAAAAATAGTTTCCTTTAAGGATTTTACTTATTTATTTTTAAAGAGAAGGGGATGGAGGGAGAAAGAAAGGGAGCAACCATCTGTGTATGGTTGCCCCTCACAAACCCCAAACTGGAGACCTGGCCTGCAACCCAGGCATGTTCCCTGACTGGGAATGGCACCATCCACCCTTTAATTCACAGGCTGGTGCTCAATCCACTGAGCCACACCAGTCAGGGCCAGGACTCCAATTTATAGACCACTAATGCAAACTACACAGCTATTTTCTTAGCAGAACAGGATTCTCCTGCCATCCATACTCTCCTCTATAGGACAGACTACCTATAACTGAGGATCAGGGCATTGCATTGTGACCCCTAAGTTGGATCAGTTAAGTGAAGTCACCCACCACTAGTTTGTTTCTATCATAATAGCTCAGTCCATGCAGTTTCACTATACAGATACACCTGTCACAGGAACTTAAACATTGTGTTGACCAGTTCTTCTGGCTGAAGAAACATTGAAAAAAAAAATTATTTTAACCATATGTCAGTCATACTATATCAGCCTATTTTTCCTGCAAGTGAAATGATAACATGTTCATGAGCAGTCTTTTGTGAGAGTGCCAGAAGTTGTCAGCTTACAGTTTCATACAGAAATATATTAAGATATCAAAAATGGAAAAATTGTAAGAATGCCCAGAATGAATGAGGCTTACACAAAAAGGGTTAGGTCAATGGGCAAAAAATAAAAGCTTTCCCCCTAAGATCAGGAACAAGACAAGGCTGTCCACTTTCTCCTCTTCTGTTCAACATTGTTTTGGAAGTTTTAGCCATAGCTATCAGAGAAGAAAAAGGCATCAAAGGTATCCAAATTGGAAAGGAGGAAGTCAAACTGTCATTATTTGCAGATGACATGATAGTGTACACCCAAAACCTGATAGGCTCCATCAAAAACCTACTTGACCTAATAAGCAAATTTAGCAAAATAGCTGGATATAAAGTCAATATCCAGAAATCAAAAGCATTTTTGGATACCAATAATGAAGCATCAGAAATAGAAGCTAGAGAACAAATCTCATTTACCATAGCAACAAAAAAAATAAAGTATTTAGGAAATAACTTAACCAAGGAGGTAAAAGATCTGTACTCAGAAAACTACAGAACATTGAAGAAAGAAATGAAGGAAGATACAAATAAATGAAAGGATAGACCATATTCATGGATGGGAAAAATTAACACCATTAAAATGTCCATACTACCCAAAGCAATCTATAGATTCAATTCGATCCCAATTAAAATACCAATGACAGACTTCACAGAAAAAGAAAAAATACTTCAAAAATTTATATGGAGCCCAAAATGCCCACGAATAACCACAGCAATCTTGAGAAAGAAGAACAAGGTAGGAGGAATCACAACACTGGACATCAAACTATACTACAGGGCTACTGTCATCAAAACAGTCTGGTACTGGCATAAGAATAGACATACAGATCAATGGAACAAAATAGAGAGTCCAGAAATAAACCCAGGACTCTGACCCAGGTCAATTAATATTCAACAAAAAGGGGAGGAACATAAAATGGAGTAAAAACAGTCTCTTCAACAAGTGGTGTTGGGAGAACTGGACAGCAACATGCAAAAAGATAAAACTAGACCACCAACTTACACCATACACTAGAATAAACTCAAGATAGATAAAGGATTTAAACATAAGTAGTGCCACCATAAAGGTCCTTGAGGAAAATACAGGCAGTAAAATTTTAAATGTCCTATGCAGAAATATGTTTATTGATACTTCACCAAGGGCAAAAGAAATAAAAGAACAAATCAACAAATGGGACTATATCAAACTGAAAAGTTTCTGTTCAGCTAAAGAAAATATCAGCAAAATTCAAAGGGAACCAACTGTATGGGAAAACATATTTGCCAGTGATATCTCAGACAAGGGTTTGATCTCCAAAATATATAAAGAACTAATGCAACTCAACACCAGGGAGACAGATAGCCCAATTAAAAAATGGGCAAAGGAATTGAACAGACAACTCACTGAGGAAGATATACAAAGGGCCCAAAGGCCTATGAAAGAATGCCCAAATCACTAGCCATCAAAGAGATGCAAATTAAAACCACAATAAGATACCACCTCACACCTGTCAGAATGGCAATCATCAACAAATCAACAAACAACAAGTGTTGGCGAGGATGTGGGGCAAAGGGAACCCTCATGCACTGATGGTGGGAATGCAGGCTGGTGCAGTCACTCTGGAAAACAGTATGGGGTTTCCTTAAAAAACTAAAAATGGAACTGCCTTTTGATCCAGCAGTTCCACTACTAGGACTATACCCGAAGAACCCTGAAACACACGAATTCAGAAGAACCCATGTACCCCTACATTCGTAGCAGTGCTACTTACAATAACCAAGTGCTGGAAACAGTCTAAGTTCCTATCAGTGGATGATTGGATCAGAAAACTTTGGTACATTTACACAATGGAATACTACACAGCAGAAAGAAAGAAGGAACTCCCAACCTTTGTAACAACATGGATGGTACTGGAAAGTATTATGCTTAGTGAAATAGGCCAGTCAGTGAAAGACAAATACCATATGATATCATCCATTTCAGGACAATAATGAACAAAACAAACAAATAAGTAAAACAGAACCAGATACATGAATA
>PVIW01014298.1:0-24017 GCA_004026585.1 Noctilio leporinus | reverse complement strand
GTCAGGGGGAAAGGGGTTGGGGGGAGGGGGGAGGCAGAGGCAAAGAAGGGGAGCAGCTTAGACAAGAACCTAGTATAAAGGAACCATGGACATGGACAACAGGTGGGATTGACTTTGGGGGGAAAGGGTGGGTGGGGAGGGGGACAGAGGGGAGCAAAAAAGGGATGGATGTAATACAACAACAATAAAATTTAAAAAATAAATAAATAAATTTATATTACCTTTACAAAAAAAAATAAATAAATAAAAGAGCTCCTCTAGTTAATACTCGTGATACCTAGATTAAGACCTAAATTCACTTACAATACTTTAGTCTTAGATTTAAGTCTTACTAAAGAGGTAATTTCACTATTAATTATAAACTTATAAATCTCCTTCTTGTACTTTCATTCTCATTTGCCTAGTCATGTAATGACGACTGGTATATTCTATTATGAGGAAAAATTATGGTGGACTTAATATAATTTACTTTATATATTATTGTTTTGTATACAACTTCCAAGAAAACACCTAATGTATGGCATTAGATTACCCTATTATTATTACCAATGTACTTTAATATGTAAAACAATATCTTGTACTAAAATTCCTTACCATTCAATTTTTTTTTGCACTGCCATAATATATCTCAATGTAATCCTCCCAAAAATCTGATCAGAAAACCCAAACTTTGAGATTATCTTTCCTCTTATTTTTAGCATTAGTCTGAGCATCTAGTTCAATGATCCTCAATGTTTAGAATGTATTCATTTTGTGATAAGAAGATAATGCAATTGAACAATAAAAATAACCAAGAATTGCTCTAGGTAAATAACAAAAAAAAAAAAAAAAGAAAAAAGAAAATATCAGCAAAATTCAAAGGGAACCAACTGTACAGGAAAACCTAATTGCCAATGATACCTCAGACAAGGGTCTGATCTCCAAAATATATAAAGAACTAACATGACTCAACACCGGGGAGACAGAAAGCCCAGTTAAAAAACGGGCAAAGGACCTGAATAGACAACTCACTGAGGAGGATATACAAAGGGCCCAGAGGCATATGAAAGAATGCTCAACATCACTAGTCATCAGAGAGATGCAAATTAAAACCACAATAAGATACCACCTCACACCTGTCAGAATGGCAATCATCAGCAAATCAACAAACAACAAGTGTTGGCGAGGATGCAGGACAAAGGGAACCCTCATACACTGTTGATGGGAATGTAGGCTGGTGCAGCCACTGTGGAAAACAGTATGGGGTTTCCTTAAAAAACTAAAAATGGAACTGCCTTTTGATCCAGCCATTCCACTACTTGGACTATACCCAAGGAATCCTGAAACACCAATTCATAAGAACCTATGCACACCTACCTTCATAGCGGCACTATTTACAATAGCCAAGTGCTGGAAACAGCCTAAGTGCCCATCAGTGGATGATTGGATCAAAAAACTTTGGTACATTTACACAATGGAATTCTATGTAGCAGAAAGAAAGAAGGAACTTGTACCCTTTGCAAAACATGGATGGAATTGGAGAGTATTATGCTTAGTGAAATAAGCCAGTCAGTGAAGGACAAATACCATATGATCTCACCCATTACAGGACAATAATGAGCAAAACTAACAACAAGCAAAGCAGAGCCAAATATATGAATACAATGAATAGGCCTTCAGTGGTCAGAGGGAATGGGATTGGGGGGAGGGGGAGGTAGAGGCAAGGAAGGGGAGCAGCTTAGACAAGAACCTAGTATAAAGGAACCATGGGCATGGACAACAGGTGGGATTGACTTTGGGGTGAATGGGTGGGTGGGGAGGGGGACAGAGGGGAGCAAAAAGGAGATGGATGTAATACAACAACAATAAAAAGAAAGGAAAAAAAAAAAAAAGAACATTAGCTCTTCTCTCTATGCCATCCTCATTACCCATTACCACAAGGACAGGCTGTTGCTATTCAATAACTGGTGCTGGTAAAATGTTATAGCAGGGAAATGTATGGAAAATCCGTTCAGCAAGTCTGTAACCTTACAGCTAGCTTACAGAACTGTAGGTTCAGGTAACTTCAAAGTGAATTTGAATTCAATGTGTAAAAGCCTCCGTAGGTAACTCAAACCAAAGATTTTCTTAGACTTCCTGGTCTACAGAGTTAGAGTAGCTGACCAGGGGTTTGCATTTGGGATGGAATGATTTCAAATTCAGATTTAAACTGCATTTCAGATTTATCCTGCATTATACTGGGTCATTGGTATTAATTCTACTTAAACAATCTGGCAAACCCCTTTTCAACTCCATATTCTAAGTACTCAATTGTACACTGAAGATGTGATTTGAGCTTCTTATTTTTTCCCACATTCTATTTTTATTTGAAGCAAACAATTGGGTCAGACTGGAGGAACTCAGAGTTTTATAAAGGTCACAGATAGAGTTTTAGCATTATAAAAATGCCAAATAAGGATCTCTTTTCTATATTAAGAAAGAACTATTTCAAGAGAGGGTAATGGTTTAATATAATCATTTAATGTATTATAAATGTTATATAAATATACTATTGATATCATATAATATCTAAAAATGATAACTATAGCTATGCCACTAATAGATTAAAATGAACTTAGAAACTCTTCAGCAGAATGTGGTTCTTTCTTCATATAAGTAACTAGAGCAATATTAGCTTGGATATATGGACAACTATGCAGTTCTAGGAAAAGGGGCATCTATATGGCCTAATATGCTGAGCCTTATCCTTACCTCTCAAAGATAGATAAACCAGATATGGCAGCCATGTTTGGTCTCAGTCATTTAGACATTCTGAAACTGGATTCCTACCCCCACCCCTACCCAACACACACACCTTTCCTGCCATTTCATGTCCAAGTAAAATGTTATCAACTACAAATTACCAAAGATAAGCACTCATTGGGGAGTCAGAGGCCTATATGGGTCACTAAGGGAAGACTCTGATAAGAGAGTTATTTGAAAGAGTAACCTGTTAAAGTTTAGAGTTTTATTATGTCTTTTAGAAAAAAGAGAAAATTTACAAGATGCAAAGGTCTCACACAATACATTACCACAGATGATTGTTCTCTTTACACAGGCACTGGCCTGGCCAGTGTTGGGAAGAACATGGACAACGTGAATGCATTGAGACCCAGACATCATAGACACATAGAAATAAGCCACGGTGTGAAAGGAGAACTTGATGGCAAATTATATTGGGCCAGCCTATTCCAAAAAGAAGCCAAGACATTATAGGGGCCAACAAAGCCTTCTAGTGGGGGAGACACAGGTATCTGCCCAGTTGCCAAGAACACAAGGTCTCCTCCCCTTCATTGGCAGTGCCCACTTCCTCTATCAGACCACAGCAACAACAGAAAATGATAATGTTCCTTTGGTGTTTTTGCAGCGCTTTTCAGGTTCCCAATTTCTTATTTCTGTCTTCCTTTTAATGATTCAGTTCCAAATTCTTAAAGCAGTATAGTTGTTGAGCATCTTTCACGAATTTTTCAGAATCCATTCTGCCCAATGATAATGCACTAAAAAAAAAAAAAAAAAAAGACATAACTCAGAAGAGTCCCAATATTTGCCTTCAAATCCTATTTTAAAATATTACTAAGCACAGTAAAATAGCTGAGGATGCCCTTTTAAAAGTTCATACAATGAAAATAGCATAATAGTATTTCACTTTGCTATGAAAAATCTGCTGTATTGTCATGTATAAATTCAAATGCCTTCTCACCAAAGAGTTCCCAGTTTATTAGAACTGCGTTCTTAAGAGTTCAAAAATAAACCAAACCAAATATTTGGGAATTAAACAACATACTTCTATAGGCTTATGCAGCAAAAAGAGGTCACAGGGAAAATTAGAAAACATTTTAAAGTGAATGAAAATGAAAATATGTATGTGAAGCACATAATAACCAAAACCCAAAAATCTACAAGAGATATACAAGACATAGAGAGAAAGGAATCCAAACACAATACAGAAAGTCATCAATAGAGGAGTGCAAGAGAATAAGGAACCAAGAGGAATTACAAAAACAATCAGAAAACAAGTAATGAAATGTCAATAACTATATACCTATCAAATACCTTAAATGTAAATGGATTAAATGCTCCAATCAAAAGACAAACGGCTAAAGAAGACAGAAGATGTGTTACATATTGACAATGGAATATTACTCAGCCATAATAAGGATGAAATACTACCATTTACAACAACATGGATGGGCCTAGAGGGTATTATGCTAAGTGACATAAATCAGTCAGAGAAAGACAAATACCACATGATTTCACTTATATGTGGAATCTAAAAAACAAAACATATGAACAAACAAAATTGAAACAGACTCTTAGATAAAGTTGCCAGTTTTGGGAGGGGTTTTGCGAAGGCTGTGTGTGGAAAAGGTGGAAGAATTAAGAAGTACAAATTGGTAGTTACAAAACAGTCATAAGGATGTAAAGTATAGCTTAGGGAATATAGTCAATAACATTGTAATTATATATACTGTTAGGTGGGTGCAAGACTTACCAAGGAAAAAATAAAATAAAACATATTTAAAAAATAAATTAAAATTGAATATAATTTAAAATTCACTTCCTCCATCACAGTAGCGACATTTCAAGTGTTCAATAGCCACATATGGCTCGTGGATGCAGAACAATTCTATCATTGCAAGAAGTTCAGTTGGACAGCATTAAGTAGAGGGACTGAGTTAAGATTTTAAGACCATTATTTGAACTATTGTATGTTCTATAAGACTGACATTATTAAATATATATAAATATACATGAGAAATAGATGGGGTAGAATTTAAGAACCAACCTCCTCCCCCCGCCCCCCACAAGAAAAATCTAATAGCTGTCAAAGTTTGCTCCTTCCACTACTAGGTAACATCATTTTTTTTCTTGTTTGCTTTATTACATCACACTAAGCTTTACCTTATAAATTAGAAAATTGAATCATTGTCCCCATGTTCTCATCACCAAGCAGGACCATCAGCATTCAAGTAAAGGAAGAGATTCTCTATTTTGACAATTCAGTGGGAAGCTCACTGGAATCTCTGACAATTCTAGAAGGTCTGTATGAATACTTCATTGATATCATTGACTCTTCAGCAACTTTCATATTTTTCATAGAATGGCCTTCCTTTTCTAGGAAGTGAGTTTAGATTAAATTTCTAGCCATGACCTGAAATAAATAAAAGCTTCACTCTTGACAGTCATTTGGAGAGCAGGTCTGTAGCTTGGCTATATCCTAACTGAAGTATTTGCCTACTTATGGTTCTCTAATGGCCTGAAACTAAAAGCAGTTCAGCTGGAAGTCCAACTGTTGAGGGCTCCTGGTCCTGCACTGTTTCCCAATGTTTCTGATGTTTCCAGGGAGTAAGAACCACTCTAGCAGCTTCTTTCATAAAGCTAGGAAGTTGTGGAGCTAAGTTAGCAGATACTTCTTACTACTGCCTGTCAGGTGTCCCCAGTCTACAGGCTATTCATGGCTTTCAAATAGCTCACCTGGCTCACATGAACATAAAATAAAATAAAATAAATGTATTTGAATATAGACGTTATCCTCTCAGAGGGAGGCACATTTTCTGTTTTCTTGGTTTCCAAATTTTAAGCGTCAATGGTCTACTTTTCTAGAGGACCATTGTTTATCAGCTTGAACATGACTTCTTCTCCTCACTTTTCATCTGGCAAATGGACCCACCTGCTCTGTCACACTACCAGCTAAGTGAACCTTCATGATCTCCACCTGCTCCCAGTTGATAGCTAGCAACCTGGCCCCTAAATTTTTCTATAATTATGTTTAAGAAAATGGGGAAGATTTGCCAAAAGAGAGATTGAAAATTAAAAGCATCTACTGACCAACCCATGTATGGTAGTTGGGAACTAGCTTACTGCTGGACAAAAGGCTCTTGAATGCAGTTTGGAAGCTAATTACTCATAACACTAATTTTGATATGATTAGGTGGTCCCATTAGGGCTCCTAGCAAGAGCTCAGTTGGTTCCTATTTATTTATAAACTAAATTTATTAAGGTGACATTGGTTAATAAAATCACATAGGTTTCAGGTATACAATTCTATAATACATCATCTGTATATTGCATTGTGTGTTCATGACCCCAAATCAAGTGTCCTTCTTCCATCACCATTTATCCCATTACCCTCTTCTCTCTTGTAATCACCATACTGCTGTCGGTGTCTATTGAGTTTTATTTTTCTTTGCTTAATTTCTTTATTCCCTTCACCGTTTTCACCAAGCCCCCAAACCCCTTCTCCTATGACAGCTATCAGTCTGCTTTCTGTACCTATGAGTCTTTTTCTGTTTTGTTAGTTTATTTTGTTCATTAGATTCCACATATAAGTAAAATCATGTGGTACTTGTCTTTTTCTGACTGGCTTATTTCACTTTGCATGATACTCTCCAGGTCCATTCATGCTATCACAAAAGTTAAGGTTTTCTTATTTTTTATGTCCTGACTAGTACTCCTTTGTGTAAATGTACCACAGCTTGTTTGATCCATTCATCTACTGATGGGCACCTGGGCTGCTCTGTAGCAGTTAGCTCTGAAGACATATTTAGTTGTGAACCCCAGGTTAAAGCTTTATAAAGTTCCTATACCTGAGAACTTTGAGAACTCTTGGGCTGAAATCTTTCAGAACTCCTTCCAATTTTCTGATTCTCTAGGGGGGAATTAGAATTTCTAAATCATCTTCCAATTCTCTGATTCTCTAGGGGGGAATTAGAATTTCTAAATCATCTTTTTCTTATAAAATCTCTTTTATAAGCTATTTTTATCATAATGAATGCTCTTTTATTATAGAAAACTTCAAAAATGCCAAAATACTCAAAGAAGAAAAGAGAAGGTAGGGAGGCAGAGGCAAGGAAGGGGAGCAGTTTATACAAGAACCTAGTATAAAGGAACCATGGACATGGACAACAGGTGGGATTGACTTTGGGGGGAATGGGTGGGTGGGGAGCGGGACAGAGGGGAGCAAAAAGGGGATGGATGTAATACAACAACAATAACATTTTTTAAAAAAGAAGAAGAAAACAGAAGGTATCTGCCATCTCATTATTCTAAGATAATAGTTATTAACATAATGCTTTTTCAGAATATTTCCTCTAAACATCTAATTCAATTCTTTTTTAAAAGTTAGAAACATACTGTTTTTAGTTAGTTTTACCTGCATTTATCATTTAACAGAATATCCTGAACACTTTCCAGGTCATTTACTTTTCTATAATAAACCTTATCATTTCCACCTGCACATCAAATATTTGAAGCATATATTTTTTATTCCAAAGCATTAAGACTTGTAGAATATTTCATTGGTGTGAGTGTAATAATAAGGGAGTCAATAATGTAAGAATAATGTATTCAAACAGAATCTCAAAGCTAATTCTGAGTTAAAAAAAAAAAAAACAGTTTTAGTTCATACCAAGAATGTGGAGTTTGCCAAAGGTCAATGTAAGAATCAATTTCAGGATTTCAGTTATTAGTATTGCAGGTGAGAAGAGAAGTAATAATAGACCTTTGAGTTCTTAGGTTTGGAGTCACAAGTTGATTAAAATACAGGGTGCACATGATAAATTGGCAATAACATTGCATCTCCTTATTTCACATGCTTGTTAATTTTGAAAAGCTATGTTTCTAAGGTTATGATTTAACATCATTGTTTCCGATATAAAGTATTAAATTCTGAGAGCAACCATCATGTCAAAGGATTACAATGTTAGAGCAACCATAATTTCTGGAATATGTGCAAGGCAAACTACTAAGGAAATTGCAGACTTTAATAACATCCTTTTACGTACAGTTGACATCGTGAAAAAAGTGTATGATGTTGATTCTGATGTTGCCACACCAACAAGGAAAACACATAAGGTAAGCAAGGACTGCCCAAGTCCAGATATTGTACACAGAATCCAGGAGATCATCAATGAAGATCCAGAAAAGTCAATGCTCCATAGCAAGAGAACTGCAGATGTTGGATGCAATGGCTCACAAGATTATTGTGGAAGATATCAGATACAGATCATATGTTCTTAGAAAAGGCCTGTTTATGACAAAACAGACAAAGGAAAGGAGCTTTGAAAAAGCAAGGAAACTGCTAACAAAATTAAAAAATCCCAAAGGAAATGGCCTTCCAATTTTCTTCTCTGATGAAAAGAAGTTTCAGCAGGACCAAATAGTCAGCAGAAGGAACAACAGGTGGCTCTGTGAGAATCTTAATGGAGTTCCAATTGTCATGGAAATAAAATTTCCTGCTACAGTAATGGTGTTAGGTGTTGTCAGCAATGAAGGAGATATCGTGACCCTACATTTTTGTCCACAAGGCTTGAAAGTGACTGTGATGTTTACCTTGACGTTTTGAGATAAGTAGTTGTACTGTGGATGAAGCAAGTCACAAATGGATGTCATTTTATCTTCCAACAAGATGGTGCACCAGAACATAATGCCAAAAAGGAGCAAGAATTTCTCAGTGCCAATGTTCCTAAATTCTGGTCAAAGGAAATCTGCCTGCCTAGTTCACCAGATGTGAATCTTTAGACTATTATGTATGGTGCATTTGTGAGAGAGAAGTTAATAAACAACCTCATTCCAATAAAGAGGCTGTGAAAGCTAAGATTGAAAACATTATGATGTCCATGGATAAAGAAAAGTTAATTAAAGCATGCTCAACATTCCAAAGTGGAATTGAGTCTATCATTGCAGCAAATGGAGACGTTTTTGAACAATTAAAAAATGACTTTATATATTTACATATAAGAATAAATTTATTTCAAAATATAACACTTTTGTGGTATGCTGTTTATTTTACTAAAATTTTGCCACTTTATCCTGTACACCCTGTAAATAAAGCTATGTTTACAGCATTGTATTTTAAGTTGATGGTATTAAATTTGAATATATTCTACAATCACTACCATTTTTACTCACCCCCTCCACATGCTTTGGCCATTATTTTTTACTTCTTTTGTGTGCTTGTGTGTGTGTTAGTGTATATCCCTTAATTTACTGTTGTAATTACACATAACCTCCCCACTTTTGCCAATCAACGTTTGTACTAACTTTAGTTTTGGTTGATTCACAGCTTGTTAGTGAGAATTTTTTTCCTTTGGATTTTTTTTTTAATTCATATTTCTTTTTTTCCCCCTCCCCTCCTCCTCCTCCTTGTTATTTCTTCTCTTTCTTCTTCAAGAAGTATCTTTAATATTTCTTGTAATATTGGTTTGGTGGTGATGAATTCTTTTAGCTTTTTCTTTTCTGGGAAGTTCCTTATCTGCACTTAGATTCTAAATGATAGTCTTGCTAGATAGAGTAATCTTGGTTGTAGGTCCTTGCCTTTCATCACTTTAAATATTTTGTGCCAATTCTTTCTGGCCTGCAGAGTTTCTGTTAAGAAATCAGCTGACAGTCTTATGGGAGCTCTCTTGTAGGTTAACTGGTTTTCTGTTGCTACTTTTAAGATTCTCTTATCTTTAACCTTTGGCATTTTAATTATGATGTGTCTCAGTGTGAACCTCTTTGGGTTCCTCTTGTTTGGAACTCTTTGCTTTCTGAACTTGTATGTCTATGTTTCTTTTTTTGCCAGGTTTGGAAATCTATCTTCAAATAGATTTTCAATTTCTTATTTTCTCTCTTTTCCTCTTAGTACCCCTATAATATGAAGTTAGTATACTTGGTGTTGTCCTAAAGGTCCCTTAATCTTTTTTTCTTGTATTCTTCTTCTTTTTTTTTTTAATTTGTCTGTTCTGATTGGTTCTCTTCCACTTACCTTCAGATAAGAAGAGAGAGAATGGGGCAGGAAATAATATTTGAAGAAATATTGCTTAAAGTTTTCCAAATGTACTAAAAAAAAACATACATTTATAGATTCTAGAAGCTTGGAAACCCCAAAGTAAAAATCAGAATGAGATTTAGTTATGATACAGATGTTGAAATTATCAGGCAAAGCAAAATAACTATCATTAACATGTTAAAAGCTCGACTGGGGAAAGTAGACAATATGCAAGTACAGATTGGTAATGTAAGCAGAGATGAAAGCTCCAAGAAAGAATCAAAAGAAAATGCTAGAAATGAAAAATGCTTTGATGGACACAGTCAAGGGATAAATCAGTGGACTTGTAGATGGGTTAATACAAACTTCCCAAATTGAATTAAAAAAGAAAAAAGAATGTGAGGAAAAAGTAACAGACCATCCAAGACCTGTTTAATATACACATAACTAAAATATCAGAAGGAGCAGAAGGAGAAGGGAGAGAATACAAAGAGGAAATATTCCAAGTAATAATGGCCAAGAACATTCTAAATTTAATGACAGAAAACCCCCAATTATAGATCCAATAATCTTAGAGAACACTAAGCAGGAACCATACCTATGTAAATTATATACAGCCTGAAAAATAAAATAAAATAAAATAGAAAATCTTGAAAGAAGCCCAGAGCTGGGGGTGGAGGAGGCAGGAAGGGGTGCACATGGGATAGTCATGAACCCACCTTACCTATAGAGGAACAAAGATTAGAATTACAGAGGACTTTTCAGAAGAAACTATGCAAGTAAGAAGAGGGTAGAACAAAATTAAGTATTGAAAGAAAAAGAAAAAAAAAAAAAAAAAAAACACTGAGAATTCTATACCACTGATTATGTTTCAAAAGTGAAGGAGAAATAGACTTTCTTAGATTTGCATTGCAAGAAATGCTAAAAAGTTTTTCAGGCAGAAGGAACACAATATAAGGCAGAAATCTGGATTCACACAGTGAACTGAACAGCATCAGAGAAGGGATTAAGGTAAAATAAGATATTTTAAAATTCTTAATTCATCTAAAATTCACAATGAATTTCATTGTGAAATTCATCTAAAGAATTTCACAATGAAAATTCTTAATTCATTGTGGGTCTACTGGGATGATAAATTTCTGAAGGGAAAACAAAAGCCCATGAACAACAAAACCCCCAAACATAGAATTAGGGCAATAGCTATCCTTTAGTCTAGTCTCCTTTAGGGTCTACAATCTGGGACCATGGCTAAAATCCCAGAAGGGGGATGCCACAGCCCCTCCTTGGCCCTCAGCAGGTTGGGGGTTTCTCAGAGGTAGCCAGAATGAATGCTCAGAAGATTACTCACTTATCTCCATCCACACCTGGATGTCAGCACCAGCCACCAGTTCTTTACTGCCTAATATATGGTTTGAATAATTGCAAGTGACACCTAACTATCAATAAATGAATGGTTTTCTTCCTATAATTAGTCAAAACCCAGGTGGTACTACATAATTGTACCAAAAAAAACGGAGGTGACTTCTGTATTTCCATGGGCTCATTCAAACTTCTTCACAAACCTCCACCCTGTTGAGTAAGCAGCTGGGTAAATCTTGAATGCATAGTCATACTATATCTCCTCTTGGTGTCAAAGCAGCTCTCTTGAGTCCTCAGTGGCCTCTGTGGTCAGAGCTGGTATGAATCAGCACCTAGGCCCTGGTGCATGCCAGTGAGGGACATTCTATTGCTCACAAGGCACAGCCCTCCCTGGCTCACTTGGTCTTACCTCTGCCCTCACTAGAACCTCAAGTTTCACCTAGAAGACTAGAATGTAGAGACTGTCAAAACTGTTAAGACCTAAGATCATGACCCATCTGTTATCATAAATGAAGCTATTCCCTTACAACCTTTATGGCAGGCTCATATCACCCCTTCCACCAAGAGTCTCCATGGTCAGCCCAATGGATAACAACATAACTCTCTTTTTCACTCCTCCCATGGTAGAGGATACCTTTCATTAATTCCTCCCATTTTCTGATGCATGATCATGTCTGGTTGGTCCTTCTATTCATCTACAGCATGTTCATGGAGACCTGGAACCATCCTGCACAGCAGCTTCCTTCCAGAAATCCCACAAGGAGCCAAAGCATAGGCCCTCATGGCTTGCAGCTTTTGTATCAATTTATCTCCCACACGAAGGATTCCAGACTGAAGCAGGGAACAGAACATCAAGGGCAGACTCTGGTGCCCTTCCTCCATCTGTACTTCTTCTCTCACCCAGTAACTCTTCTAACCTTAGGGCTTTCTTTTACCTTCCCTCTTGCCAGGCACCTTCTTCTTTATTCACCTTTCCCCCACATCTTCTCTAGGGCTATAATGATGATACGGCAGCAGTGAACTTGATTTACAGGAAAAAGGAAGGAAAATACATCTGTCTACTCTTTTCAAAACACTGTGTCTCTTGACTTTGCTTCCCCCACTGTTGTGTTCCCTCTATGAGTTGTTCTTTTGGGGTATGTGATGGGACAACATTACAATTTACCCCAAATCCTGTGCTACCCAATCTACACTACCTTGAAAATAAATACAATTACAGATTAAATTTTTTTTCATCAATTTTAGAGAAGCAAAAAATAGACACCTACAAGTCTGTAAGAAATTTTGCTTCTTACAGATGAGAGATTAGAAAGAAATGCCTATTCCACTTCTTGCCCTTCTTTCTTTTCTTGATTTTCTTTTTATAAATGTGTCCTCTGGGAAGTCTGTGACACACAGTTACTGTCACTTCTTCAATGAATGGGGCCCTTGGGGTTTTTCTTACCCACAGAAATGGTTAAATCACTTCCAGGCTGCCCAGTGGCCATGACATATTGATGTCCATGCTACACTCTATACTAGAATTATTCTGAGGCCAAATCCTGATATACATGAAAAGTTATGTGTTACACTAACTTTAAAAGAATTCTATACCCTTCAATAAATAAGACAAAGGTTTTCAAAGTATTGAACAGACATAAAGCAAAAAATCAAGACATTAAGTTTAGAAAATACATTTGCAAGTTGGTAAATACAATCAAGAAAGAAATTAACTAAAATTAGACAAATACATGCAAAACAAAGAAATGAAACAAGACCACTTTCTTACACCAGCTACAAAAATAAATTCAAAATGGATTAAAACTTATTTATATGAAATCCCAGAAAAGACAAAACTAAGCTATAGTAACAGCAGATCAGTGGCTTTCTGGGGACAGTGGGGGTGGGACTATTGACTACAAGGGACACAAGGGAACTTTCTGATATGATGGGAATACTCTGTCCTCATTGGAGTGATGGTTAAATATGTATATACCTTTGGAAAAACATATCAATTTGCTTTTAATGTGCTTTATATGCACTAAAATAAATACACTTAGAAAGAAAGATGGTAACAGAGTACATGGCAGTGCTGACAGAATTCTCAAGTGCCAGAGCAGCTGGAGGATAGGGTAGGGAGCACAAGACGTGTGCGGGTCCCTGCAAATTGGAGCGGTAAGCATCTGGAATCAGAGGTGCACAGCCCAGAGGCTGCAGAGACCTTCAGGAGAGCAGGTGAGACTAAATCTGCTAGCCAGCAGGCCAAGGTCAGCCCTGGGCAATGGTGACTCTAACTAAAGATAGCTTCAGGCTCCCCAGTGAACAGCAATCTGAGCAGTGAAGTGTGGACAGTGAGCACAAACTCAGGGAGATTGAGGAATTAAACTCCTGCAGTGGAGGGACTGTGTGACAGCCTTGCTCCAGAGGCTGAGAGAGAGAAAGAACTTCCTGGGGCCAGAGGCAGAGGAGGAGAGACCTGCAGGGAGCAGGAGCAGGGGAGCAGGGAACTGCACCAGTCTGGGTGGCCTGAGGCAGCCTGAAAATTGTGCCATTGCACTGGGGGAGAGGGCAGCTCAGAACCCCAGCAAGAAGGGAGGCCCAACCCCTCACACCCACACTGTTACACAGGTTCCCACAGAAACCCCAGCTGAAAACTCTGCGCTGGGAACTTGCTGACGGTACAACCAGTGCGCCCATTGCAGGTGGCAAAAACCTCCTCAAAGAGCTGGAGGGTGAGAGGTAGCCATCACCAGCACACAGCTCAGGCTCCCCTATAGATCCAGGTGCCCATTATAGGCGGCATAATCCTCCTTAAAGAGCTGGAAGGAAAGGGCTAGCCCTCGTTGCTGGTGCTATCCCTGCAGGGCTCCCCACAGAACTAGGGGCCCATCGAAAGACAACGAAAATCTTCGCAAAGGGCTGGACAAGGAGGGCTAGCCATCCCCCTCGAACTATGTTGCGGGCCCCCTGGGGAACCAGGTGCTCTTTGCAGACAGGGGCTGCAAAAATCTCAGAAGAGCTGGAAAGGGAGGGCTACCCATCACTGGAGCACCTCCAGAAGCCAGAGGGGGAAGAAGGTTAGCTATTGAACACCACAAAGCACCCTGCAGTTCTTCACACAAAACCAGGGAGAGAAGGAGGGCCCCAAAATGCCCGCAGTGCGGAACCTCAGCTAGGCTACTGGTGGCTCAACCTACCAGGGGTGTGGCACTCAGAATTAGCCCTGACTGTGACAGCAATAGGCTCTGCCACCCCAAGGCCCCACAGCCTAACGGCAGACTGCAGAGACTAGATCAAGAAAAAGAGGCAGACCCAGGAAATGGATCCCTCCTAATCTGAAGCACCAGAGTTACATCAAGAGGTACATGAACTATTAATCCCTAACATATCCTTTCTAAAAGTTACTTCCAACCCTCACAGTTAGTGCATTTTAAGTAAATACTGTTTATATCATAGTGTATCCCAATTCCCATGTTTTTACTCCTCCCTTCTTCAATTCATACCCAAGATCCTTCATCTAGTCTTAAAGTCTACTCACTCTCCTGCTACAACTAATTCCCAGTCCTCAATCTAAGTATTCCTCCCCTCCCCAGCCTCTTAAAAATTTTTTCTGTGGGTGCACTTCTAGGGACTATACATTCTTTTTCTCCTGCTAAAAACACACAGGTCTCGGCTCCACCTTGAAGAATCAGTGCTCACTGAGGGCGGACAGGGACATAGATTTGGCATATACACACACACACAGAGGCTTATACTGTTCACTCGCACTTGAGGCATTCTGATTTTCCACCCACCCCATTTCTATAACAGAGATATGTTGGCTTTCTCTCTTGCATCCCCACTATCTTTTCTGCCCCTCTGCACCCTTCAAAATTATCTATTCTTTACTCAACTTAATCATTTTTCCCCTCATATAACAGTCTTATGGTATCCATATCCCTATTAAGACTGGCTCAGTTGCAGCTGACTGTGTGATTAAAAGTGGGGTGACCTTGGAGGGTATGAGTATTTGGCTAGGTTCATAGGCAGTTGAAAGTGGGATTAAAGGAGAAAGATATCTTTGAAGGTATGGTTATTTTGCCTGGACTGGTGGTTTTGTTTTAGGAGAAGCTCAAAAACAGTGTATGAGACATGATAGAAGAAGTGTCTATCAATGAGCCAATTGGAGTGGAAGAACAATACATACAACCAATCCAAAATACAACCAGATTAGTGACATAAAGGGCACTCCAAGAGCAACAAGTTGAGGAAATCTACAAGACTGCAACACTGAATTCTACAAATCTCCTAATACAGAAGGACAGTCCACGAAGGCAGGGAATCAGATCAGATTAATCCAAGACAAAAACAAGCAATAATGGATACCAAAAATGTGGAATAAAACAATTAATCCATCACCAAAAGGGAAGAAGGAATCCCCAGAAAGATAACTAAATGAAACAGAAGCAAGCAAACTACCACATACGAAATTCAAAATAATGATGATAGAGAAGCTCAATGAGCTCAGACAGCTCAGAGAAAACTACAAACAACTCCAGGGAAGCTACAAGTAACTTACTGAGAACTATACCAGCATTAAAAAGGACATAGAAACTATCAGGAAGAGTCAGGAGGAAATGAAAAATACAATTTTTGAACTGAAGAATACAGAAGAAAGAATCAATAACACGCTAGAGGAAGCAGAGGATCAGATCAGCAAGCTGGAGGACAACCTAGAAAAATATTCCAAGACAGTGCAACAGAATGAAAAAATGCTGAAAAAGAATGAAAAGGATTTAAGAGGGCTGCAGGACAACATGAAATACAATAATATCCATATCATAGGGATAGAAGAAAGAGAAAAGAAATAAGAAATGGAAAACTTGTTCAAAAAAGTAATGACAGAAAAATTCCATAACATGATGAGTGAAAACGCTACTCAAGTTCAGGAAGGAGAGGGTCCCAATGAAGATTAACTCAAACAAACCAACTCCATGGCACATCATAATTAAGATGGCAAATTTCAACGACAGAAAGAATCCTAAAAGCATCAAGAGAGAAACAGCAAATAACATGTAATAGGGCTCCAATAAGGCTATCAAATGATTATTCAACAGAAACAATACAAGCCAGACAGGAATGGCAAAAAATATTCCGACTAATGGGAAACAAAGGCCTGCAACCAAGAATACTCTACCCAGCAAGGCTCTCATTTAAAATGGAAGGAGAAATAAGGACTTTCCCAGACAAAGGAAGACTAAAAGAATACATCACTACCAACCCAGCACTGCAAGAAATGCTAAAGGGTCTGCAATATAAAAAATGAAAAAATGAAGAGAGATGGAGAGGAATACAGATACAAAGGGGGAAAACGGCAATAAATAAGTATCAATCAATAATAACCTTAATTGCAAATGGTTTAAATGTGCCAATCAAAAGACATAGGGTAGCCCAATGGATAAGACAACATGACCCACATATATACAATCTTCAAGAGACCCACCTCAGAACAAAAGATCAACAAAGATTGAAAGTGAAGGGATGGAAAAGTATATATCAATCAAATAAACATGAAAAAAAGGCTGGGGTAGCAATACTTATTTCAGACAAAGTAGATTTTACAATGTAGCCCATAAAAAGAGACAAAGAAGAACATTTCATAATATTTAAGGGACCAATCCATCAAGAAGATGTAACTCTGGCAAACATATGCACCCAACATAGGAGCTCCTAAATATATAAGGAAAATCTCGGAGAACTTCAAGAAGGATAAAGACAGCAACACACTCATAGTAGAGGATTTTAATACCCCATTATCAACAATGGCCAGATCTTCCAAACAAAAAAACATCACGGATGTTGTGGTATTGAACAACACTCTAGAGGAAATGGACCTAACTGATGTATACAGAGTCTTTTACCCCAAGGAAGCAAAATACACATTCTTTTCAAATGCACATGGAACATTCTCTAAGATAGACCACATGGTAGGTCACAAGAAAAGCCTCCACAAATACAGGAAAATTGAAATCATACAAAGTATCTTCTCAGATCACAATGGCTTGAAACTAGAAACCAACCTCAAGGGGAATAACCAAAAACACTCTAACTCATGGAGACTGAATAACATGCTTTTAAGTAATGAATGGCTTAACAATGAGATCAAAAATGAAATCAAAAAGTTTCTGGAAACAAATGACAATGAATACACAACAGTCAAAAACAATGGGACATAGCAAAGGCAGTCCTCAGAGGGAAATTTATAGCAATACAGGCCTACTAAAAAGGACAGAAGAAGCTTTTACAAACAACTTAACCATAAAGCTGCAAGAACTAGAGGAGAAACAATAAACAAAACCCCGAGTAAGTAAGAAAGGAAATGAACAAGATCAGAGCAGAATTAAATAACTTAGAGACTCAAACTACAACCTGAAGAGTCAACAAACCCAGGAAGTGGTCCTTTGAAAAAATAAACAAAATTGACAAGCCTTTAACCAGACTCATCAAGAAAAAGAGAGAGAGAGGACCCAAATAAACAGAATCAAAATTGAAAGAGAAGAAATCACAACTGATACTTCAGAAATACAAAGGATTGTAAGATATTACTATAAACAACTATATGATAAGAAATATGACAACCTGGGTGAAATGGACCCATTCTGGAAATGTATAATCTACCAAAACAGAATCCAGAAGAAGCAGAAAGCCTGAATAGACCAATAACAACTAGTGAAATTGAATAAGTCATCAAAAGTGTCTCAAAGCACAAGAGCCCCAGACCAGATGGCTACACAGGTGAACTCAACCAAACATTTAAAGAAGAACTAACTCTCAACCTATTCCAAAAAATCCAACAAGATGAAAGACTAACAAACTCCTTCTATGAGGACAATATTATTGTAATTCCAAAACCAGGTCAAGACACAACTAAGGAAGAAAACTATAGGCCAATATCTCTGGTGAACATAGGTGCTAAGATTCTCAACAAAATACTGGACAATCGGATCAAACAATACATTAAAAAGATCATAGAGAGGGAGGGAAGATGGCGACAGAGTAGAGAGCAGTGCTGATGGTGTTCTTGAGTACCAAAGCAGCTAGAGGACAGGATAGGGAGCGTGAGACGTCTTCAGGACCCTAGGAATTGGAACAGGCATCATTTGGACACAGGGGAGCACAGCCCAGAGGTGGAGGAGGCCAGCAGGACAGTAGGTGAGGCGTTCCCGACCGACCGGCCGGCGGGCCAAGGTCGGCTCTGGGCAGGAGTGGCTCTGCCCAAAGGGGCACGTTTGACTAAGACCAGCTCCGGGCTCCCTGGCAGCTGGAAGTCTCAACAGTGAAGTGAGGGCGGCGAGGGCAAACGCCGTAGGGAACTCGGAATTGAACTCTTGCAGGGGAGGGACTGTGTGAGAGACTCACCCCGGCAACAGGGAGAGGAGGCTCCGCGGGGCTAGAGGTGGAGGAGAAGTGTCCTGCGGGAAGCCAGAGCCAGGGAGCTGGAAGTGCACCAGCAGGGCGACGAGAGGGCCGAAAACGGTGCTGCTGTGCCACCGGGGAAACAGCACCTAGAAGCCCCTACAAAGGGGGAGGCCCAGCCCTGTGCAACCACACAGGCCCCCAGGCTCTGTGGGAAACTCCAGGCAGCGAGCCTGTGAGCCGGGAACTAGTGGCGGGGGTAACTGACCCACCATTGCTGGAGACAAAGGCCGCGCCGCCCATGCCTGGGAGGGGCTCATCACAGAGGCCACGTAAAGGACTCCGAGGAGAGCTGGTTGACTTGGAGGCGTGGTGCCCGCCCAGAGGGGCGGGACAGTGTAGGCGGACCCCAGACAGTGTTGACTGACAGGCCCGGCCTCCTCCCACAACTGCGGGGGCGGGGCCAGCCTTCACAGGGACCAGCGAAATTGCGCCCTGCAGAAGTGCTGGGGGCGCGTCCTGGACCGGAACCTCTGCCAGGAGTGGGAGGGGGCTCCCTGCGGGCTCCAGAACACTGGTAGCCCTAAAACCCAGCCAGGCTGCAGAAGGCCCAGCCTACCTGGGGGCAGACACTCAGAATCAGCCCTACTGTGACAATCAGAGGCCCTGCCACACGCCAAGACCGGCTAGAATATAGACTATAGACTATAAAGTCCTGACGAAGAAAAAGAGGCAGCATCAGGAAAGGGATTGCTGCCAATCTCAAGCACCTGAATTATACCGAGAGCAATATGAACTATTAAGCCCCAACATATCTTTTGCAAAAGTTACTCCTCACATATTCTTATTCCCCCCTATACCTCAATCCACCTAAATACCCAAGACCCTCCCCTACTCTCGAATTAAAGTCTATTCACTCTGTGGCTATAACGCATTCCCAGTCCTCAATCTAAGTATTCCTCCCTTCCCCAGCCTTTCTAAACCCATTCTATACTCTTTTCTTCCTTCTTTTTTTTTTTTTTTTTTTTAAATTTTTCTTTTCCTTTTCTTCCTGGTAAAGCCTACAGGTTCTGGCTCCACCTGGACCAATCAGAAATCATAAAGGGGGAACACACAGCTAAAACGTTTCTTTATTAATATTGATTTCTCTTTGTCTTGTGACTTTCACCCTCCATCCTTTTATTTAATTTTTCTTTTTCTTTCTTTCTTTCTTTCTCCTTTCTTTTCTCCCTGATAAAACCCACTGGTCCTAGCTCCACCTGGACCAAACAGAGACCATAAAGGGTGAACAGAAACCTAAACCTTTTCTTTGTTAATATTGATTTCTCTTTCTCTTGGGAATTTCTCCCTTTTTTTCTTTCTTTTTTTTTTTTTTTTTACTCTTTTCCTCTGCTAAAAGCCCTAGGTCCAGGCTCCATCTGGACCAGACAGGGATTATTAAGGGTGGACAGACATCTAAACCCTTTCTTCTCATTATTATTATCATTTTTATTTCTTTTTTCCTTTTGTAATTTTTTGTTTCTTTGTTTGTTCTTTGTTTGGTTAGTTGGTTTGGTTTGGTATTTTTGTTTTTGTATTTTTGTATGTTTTCGTTTTTGTTTCTGCTAAAAGCCCACAGGCGCAGAATACAACCAGACAGCCCAAATAAAGGACACACCAAGAACAGCAAGTGGAGAAAATCTGGGAGACGGCAACATTGAACTCCACAAATCTCCTACCACAGAAGGGTGCTCAACTAAGGCAAGGAAGCAAAGCAGGTTAACCCAAGGAAAGAACAAAAATAAAGAAATAAATAAAGAACAAGCAAGAACAGACACCCAAAATGGGGGAAAAAAGAAGCAGTCCATCACCAAAAGGAAAGGAAGAATCCCCAGAAAGAACACAAAATGAAACACAGACACCTGGATTATCAGATAAGGAATTCAAAAGAATGATGATAGAGAAGCTCAGTGAGCTCAGCAACATCAAAGAAAACTGTAAACAACTCCAGGAGAACTACAAAGAACTCCAGGGAAATTACAAAGAACTCCAAAAAATTACAAAGAACTCCAGGGGAATTACAAAGAACTCCAGGGGAATTACAAAGAACTCCAGGGAAGTTACAAGGAACTTACTGAGAACTACAACAGCATGAAAAAGGACATGGAAACTTTCAATAACTGCCAGGAGGAAATGAAGAATACAATTTCTGAATTGAAGAATACAGTAGAAGGAATCAACAGTAGGCTACAGGAAGCAGAGGACCATATCGGCGAGTGGGAGGATAATGTAGACAAATACTCCAACACAGTACAAGAGAATCAAAAAAGGCTGAACAAGGCTGAAGAGGGATTAAGAGAGCTGCAGGACAACATGAAACGTAACAACATCCGTATCATAGGGATACCAGAAGGAGAAGAGAAACAAGGAATGGAAAACTTGTTCAAAAAAGTCACGATAGAAAATTTCCCTAACATGATGAGTGAAAACATTAATCCAGTTCAGGAAGCACAGAGGGTCCCAATGAGGATCAACCCAAACAGACCAACACTAAGGCACATTATTATGAAAATGGCTAATTTCAAAGACAAAGAGAGAATTCTAAAAGCATCAAGAGAGAAAAGACAAATAACATACAAAGGGGCTCCAATAAGGCTATCAAATGATTATTCAACAGAAACAATTCAAGCCAGAAGGGAATGGCAAAAAGTATTTCAAGTCATGGTAAACAAAGGCCTGCAACCAAAAATACTCTACCCAGCAAGGCTCACATTCAAGTTAGAAGGAGAAATAAGGAGCTTCCCAGACAAAAAAAGACTGAAAGAATACATCTCTACCAAACCAGCATTGCAAGAAATGCTAAAGGGTCTGCTCTAAAAATAAGTAAACAAATAAAATGAACAAACAGAGAAAGCCAAACAGGAACACAGACACAAATGGAGAAAATGGCAATGAATAAGTATCAATCAATAATCACCTTAAATGTAAATGGATTAAATGCACCAATCAAAAGACATAGGGTAGCCGAATGGATAAGACAACATGACCCACATATATGCTGTCTTCAAGAGACCCACCTCAAAACAAAAGATCGACACAGATTGAGAGTGAAGGGATGGAAAACTATATATCAAGCAAATGGTCATGAAAAAAAGGCTGGAGTAGCAATACTGATTTCAGATAAAATAGATTTTACAATGAAGGACATTAAAAGGGACAAAGATGGACATTTCATGATACTTAAGGGAACAATCCATCAAGAAGAAATAACTCTGATAAACATATGCGCACCCAACATAGGAGCTTCGAAATATATAAGGAAAATCTTGGAAGACTTTAAGAAAGACATAGACAGCAATACACTAATAGTAGGGGATTTTAATACCCCACTATCAATAATGGACAGATTTTCCAAACAAAAAATCCACAGAGATGTTGTGGCATTGAACAACACTTTAGAGGAAATGGACCTAACTGATGTACACAGAGTCTTTTACCCCAAAGAAGCAAAATACATATTCTTTTCAAAGGCACATGGATCATTCTCCAAGATAGAGCACATGGTATGTCACAAGACAAGCCTCCACAAATACAGGAAAATTGAAATCATACAAAGTATCTTCTCAGATCACAATGGCTTGAAACTAGAAACCAAATTCAATGGAAAAACCCAAAAACACTCTAACTCATGGAGACTGAATAATAAGCTTTCAAGCAATGAAGGGGTCAACAATGAGATCAAAGATGAAATCAAAAAGTTCCTGGAAACAAATGACAATGAACACACAACAGCCCAAAACCTATGGGATACAGCAAAGGCAGTTCTCAAGGGGAAATTTATAGCAATACAGGCCTTCCAAAAAAGGGTACAAGAAGTTTATAAAAACGACTTAACCACAAAGCTGCAAGAACTAGAGGAGCAACAACAAACAAAGCCCAGAGCAAGTAGAAGGAAGGAAATCATCAAGATCAGAGCAGAACTAAATAACTCAGAGATTCAAACTACAATTGGAAGAATCGACAGGACCAGGAGCTGGTTCTTTGAAAAAAGAAACAAAATTGACAAGCCCTTATCCAGACTCATCAAGAAAAAGAGAGAGAGGACAGAAATAAACAGAATCAGAACTGAAAGAGGGGAAATCACAACTGATATTTCAGAAATACAAAAGATTGTAAGAAATTACTACAAACAACTCTATGACAAAAAATAGGACAACCTGGATGAAATGGACACATTTCTGGAAAGGTATAATCTACCAAAACTGAACCCAGAAGAAGCAGAAAGCCTGAATAGGCCAACAATAACTAGTGAAATTAAAGAAGTCATCCAAAATCTCCCAAAGCACAAAAGCCCTGGACCAGATGGCTACACAGGTGAATTTTACCAAACATTTAAAGAACAACTAACTCCTATCCTCCTCAAACTATACCAAAAAATTCAGGAAGAGGGAAGACTCCCAAACTCGTTCTATAAGGCCAATATTATTCTAATCCCAAAACCAGGGCAAGACACAACGAAGAAAGAAAGCTACAGGCAAATATCTCCAATGAACATAGATGCTAAAATTTTCAACAAAATATTGGCCAATCAGATTCAGCAGTATATTACAAAGATCATACACCATGATCAAGTGGGCTTCATCCCAGGGATGCAAGGATGGTACAACATTCGTAAATCAATCAATGTAATACACCACATCAACAAATTGAAAGATAAAAACCATATGATCATATCAATAGATGCTGAAAAAGCATTTCATAAAGTGCAGCAACCATTTATGATAAAAACCCTCAGCAAAATGGGAATAGGGGGAGCATACCTCAACATCATAAAGGCCATCTATGAGAAACCTGAAGCCAACATCATACTTAATGGACAAAAACTGAAAGTTTTCCCCCTAAGATCAGGAATGAGACAAGGCTGCCCACTCTCTCCATTTCTATTCAACATTGTCTTGGAAGTTCTAGCTATAGCCATCAGAGAAGAAAAAGGAATCAAAGGTATCCAAATTGGAAAGGAGGAAATCAAACTGTCATTATTTGCAGATGATATGATAGTGTACATACAAAACCCGATTGGCTCCACCAAAAACTTACCCGACCTAATAAGCAAATTTAGCAAAATAGCTGGCTATAAAGTCAATATCCAGAAATCAAAAGCATTTTTGTATACAAATAATGAAACATCAGAAATAGAAGCAAAAACACAAATCCCATTTACCATAGCAACAAGAAAAATAAAGTACCTAGGAATCAACTTAACTAAGGAGGTCAAAGACCTGTACTCAGAAAACTACAGAACAATGAAGAAAGAAATCAAGGAAGACACAAATCAATGGAAGCATATACCATGTTCGTGGATGGGAAGAATTAACATCATTAAAATGTCCATACTACTCAAAGCAATCTACAGATTCAATGCAATCCCAATTAAAATACCAATGACAGACTTCACAGAAATAGAAAAAATACTTCAAAAATTTATATGGAGCCAAAAACGCCCACGAATAGCCACCACAATCTTGAGAAAGAAGAA